>VDFB02367720.1:0-184742 GCA_007258455.2 Sequoia sempervirens
GCTAGGATGGGGTACTTTTCACTATTCACCTTATGATTTTTAGTTACTATTCACCTTTTACTATTCCATTAAAGAAAACCTTAATATTTTCACTTTAACTCTGGATTCATCAACTGAACTCCAAACTGAAAAAGCTCATAAGGCTCCCAGCTAAATTCCATAGCCCTCGGCTAGGTCCCCTAACCATTCTGTTGACCTACGGGAACCCTAATAGTAGGACAACCTCCACTATAGATTGAGCTGTCTAAGGAAGGGACATTACAATCCTCCCTTCCCGAGATTGCTTGCCCCCAAGCAATTGCAAAGCTGGATGCTGAAGTATCATCTCTCCTTCGCACGTGGCATCCTCCAATGGCGAGTCTCTCCAACAAACCAAATACTCTCTGATCACTCTGCTCCTCAACCTCCTCTCCCTCATGTCCAAAATCTTAGCAGGAATCAAAACCAATTGGCCCTCCTCATCCAATGGAGGCAACTCAGGTGAAGAGACAACATGCCGTTCAAGAGCCTTCTTTAGGCAAGATACATGAAAGACATTGTCTATCTTACCTTCGGAAGGTAACTCAAGCTCATAGGCTACCCCTCCAATCCTCCTCAATACTTTGTATGGACCATAAAACCGAGGCTTGAATTTTTTTGCCCCACTCTTCTTAAGTGTACTCTGTCTATAAGGTTGTAGGCGCAAGAAAACCATGTCTCCAACCTCAAATGTCCTCTCAATCTGATGCCAATCTGCATACATCTTCTACTGATTTTGGGCTTGCCGAATATTATCCTTAAGTTCCTTAAGGATATCTTGTCCACCCTGTAACCAATCCCGAGCTCTAGGTGCTCTACTATCACCCAACGCTAAGTCCACAAAAGATAAGGCATCATGACCATACAATGCTCGGAAGGGAGTCATACCAATATACATGCTGTAAGTAGTATTATAACAATGCTCAGCCATATACAACCTTATCAGCCATGCCTTTTGTTGACCTAAAACATAGTTACACAGATAACCTTCAAGCAAACACCAAACAACCTGCTACTCCACTCCGATTAAAATACCCAAACACCACAAACTGTGAAGCAACATATTGAAATCCATGTGAAATAATGTACCGAGCAAATCAATACCCGGTTCCCAAATCAAAATATAGAACCTGCTATATGAGATGTAGAATATCAAGACAATGTGAAAATGAACTCCCACATGCCAAGAAACCAACACAAATGGCCACCAAACCTTGCTGTCATAACTCAGACCAACAACATATGTGTTGTCATCTAACCAAAGCAAATCAAAATTACCCATCTCATACCTTATGTCCCTCCAATAGACTTCATGCCACACACTCCCAAGCGACTCAAAAGCTGATGTAGACCATGCTAAATCTAGAAGTGCAATGGAAACCCAAGTAGGACAGCCACTAATCTGTGAAGTACCAAATAAAATGAAGTCACCTATGAACGAATATATCGCTGCCATATCATAAGATATTGGTGATATAACCAAAGAGGAGCTATGGATGCCATCAACACCCATCAAAGACAACGCTTGAGTGGCCGATCCACTATGAGTGTCATCAAAAGAATCTTCATCATAATCGTGAAAATGATCAATAACAACTGACTTTTCTGAATTGGCCAACCTTTGCTCATCATCATCTATGGAGTGGTGAATGTCATGAATTTGTTGAAGATGAAGTTGAGCTTGTTGAGCCAACATCTTAGCTCGCTTTTCCTTTTCTAACCATCCTTCATTCAACTTTTGGGACTGCTCTATAATAGCTGCTCCAAAGTGTCTAAAATCAGTCTTATAATAAGATGCATCATATAAATTACCATGACCAATGCCATCTTGTGTACCAACACTTATTGACTCTTCTTTACAAGTTTTTCCATGTGTAAGGGTAGCAATCTCATAAGAATGAGGAAGAAGAATGTCACTATCCCAAATCAGACCTTTGGGATCCTCTTCTATGCATGCATTGTAGTCATCAAAGAACATCGAGTCTTGATTCGTCTCATGCTTTTCCCAAGTGATTAGAGATGGAAGTGGCTCAAAGAAATCTTCATCTTGGATGCTATGATATTCAAAATCAAATTGCTTGCATTCTAAACTTGTCATTTCATTCTCAAGTGGGAATAGATAGTGGTTGTCTTCATACTGAAAATCAGAACCTTTGTCTAGCTCCATTGAAGTAATTTCATGATCCTCAACACAAGTTGAATGTTCTTCATCAATTTGTTCAATTTCTACACTTCTTGCATTAGCATTTTTCTTTATAGAAGTAGCTGTTATAAGTGACTGATTTTCTGAATTATGCAATGAATTAGACATACACAAAAGAAGACAAAGTTCAACTATCTCTTTATCCTTATCCTTTACCAATTTGACCGCCATGTCCTTGCCTCTAAGCAACTGCAACTAATCCTCTTTCATCAACTCCAAAGCCTCCTTGAAAGAGTGCGAATGTGAATGAGAGATACCATGTCCTATTCCTTTTTGTCCTTCCTCTCTTTGGGCTGTCCAAATGAAGCCTTCTATGTGTTTGTGGGTGCTATCCATTCTTGACAATGCTTGAACAATTTTATCATCCTTCACCATCAATTGATCATGCAAGTTCCAACTGTCCTTGGCTGCCATAGACTGATTTTTCATCATGTGTAGGGGAAGTAGAATAAATTATCATTCTAGAAGAAGCATTAAGATCACCCAAAGAATCCATACAATTATTGTCCATATCACTAGCATGTTCCATGCTTTTGTAATCTTCAAGGTTAGAGTGCACTTGCATACACTTTGCAACCCCAATTCGTACCATTTCATGTCTTGTAGCTTTGTCTTCAACATGTTTAGTCAAAGTATCATCATCATAAGCTGATATATTTTCCATTACTAACCAAACCCAAGATGTAGTATGCAAAACAAACCACACATTATCAAAATGCAAGATCTTCTTAGTCGACAGCCACTTCGTCTCCATAATTAGCTCTTTAAGACCAAATGCTTCATATGATCTTAGCAATTGTTCTTTCATTGTAGGTGATGCATGACTAACAAAATTGAAATGAAATATGTTCCATTCCACACAAATGGATATATCACTTGTGGCTGGTCCATCAAGTGTGTAACTATTATCATCATTGTTTTGAGCCTTCAAGGAGCTCTCTAAAAGAGGGCAATCATAAACTCCAGGATGCAAACTAGATCAAACTGAATATCCTAAATCATTCCTCCTTTCTTCTTCACAACTCAACATGCTCTTATTGTGTTCTTACCTTATGAAGCTCTTCCCTTGTATGCTCATCATCTACACATTCTTCCCTTGGAAGAAATGAGGACCTAATATATGACTCTCTTTGTCTTCTTGCGTTATCAAGCTGATTGCATCTTTCCTTGACCTTTTGCAAGTGTTGTCTTGCTTGGGCAACAAGCATCTTGGATTTTTTGGCTCTTAGTGACCACCCATCACACAACCCTTGTGTCCTTTTAACATCTTTCACATTATGGTGAATAAAATTAGGACCTTGGTGGCTTGAATCCACAATATATATCTCATGTGTAACACTCTCTACTTGAGTACCATCATAGGAAGACTCAACAACATCATTACCTTCATGTGAAATGGATGCTACCTCATGATTAGAACTGCTGTTGCAAAAATCAGAATAGGTGTCATACCCTGGTGTCATGTTTTCAACATCTCCAATGGGATGATCCATGATTGTAACCTCTTCCACTTTGTGATCAACATGTTGAATCAATGGTGTGATATGAATCTCCACTTGATCCAAAGTTATTTCTTCTTTAGGACTCCCACCTAATGACTGATTTTCTCATTCATTGTGATCACTTGTAGGCTGCAAACTACAAACAAGTGATTCTTCTACCGTTCCTTGTTCTTGCACATTAAGCTCTTCACTTTTCCCAATGGTTTCTCTTCTATCTTTTGATATTTCTTTCCTTTTTCGCTGCTGATATGGACTTGAAAACATCAAGTCATCTTCATCCTCATCTAGTATACCCAAGAATTGTGTGAAAGAAAGCATGTCTTGTATCTTTTGAGGATGAGAGCTATACTTTTCATAGCTGGCCATAATTGTTTTATTTGTTGGTGAAACATGAGGACTCTTACTTGTTCTAATAGATGGAGATGATCCACTAGAGTGCCCAAATTTCTTTGAAATTGTATCATTCAATCGCTGCGATTGACGGTTGATCTTATGTTGTGACTATTCTAACTCTTCCCACACTTGTGTATCCTTACGCAACTTTTCCATGATGACTCGTCACGCTGCCCATTTTGAGCCATACCTCTTCTTTGGATTTAGCCTATTTCGAGGAAATCCGTAGGCTAAAATTTGAAGTATAAAACTAGGGTTTCCTCTTTGAGATACTACTCGGTTAGTTGAGGATGTTGTGCGGACTTACTATTTATGTGAGTTGCTATTTTTATAAGTCTATCTTTTGGATTATCTATCAAAGCAATTCAATCCTTTGGATTCGATTGTTGGTTTAGCTTTCGATGGTTTTGAAGTTAACTTACTATTTTTGGCATTTGCTATTTTTAGTAAGTTCATTTTGGCGAAGCATCATCATCAACTTGGTTCGGTTTGGCATTTGTCAGTTTGCTATTTTAGCTTAATTCATCAGTTGCAGCTTGGGCATTGTATTTGGTTATCTCCTTGGACTGAGTTTGGACTTAGTCAATTTTCATGTCTTGAAGTTGTACCCCAGCCTAAGCTTGTGACTTCAAGTTGTTTTAAAGAAGGGGACATAAAGGGGTCAAGTGAGCATTTAATTATTTAATAAATGCTTTATTGTTGCAATATGAAATGGATGCCTAAAAGGAAGTTGAATGATATTTTATTATTTCAAAAAGTAAAAGGCAAAAAGGTGGCGTCCCTTTTGGAAGTTGAAGTGATTCAACTTCTTGGAATTTGAAGAGTTCTTGTTGCTTCATTTGCCAACTAAAGCTTATATATTGCTGCTGTTTGAAGAGCTGATTATCGAATATTTTTATGCTAATATTATGCTGTCGAAATGACAACTTGTTTAATACTTCGAGGGATGCTTACCTCCTAGTTCCAATCCAATTTCGTGTTTGAAATACAACACCTAGTTGGTCATTTGCTGCTTCTCAAATTAGACTAGCAGATTGAGCTCAATAGTTGAAGATTTTGATGAAATTTCCAGTTTTGAAGTTGCTGATACAGTCACAGCTGAAAGTGGTTTTTGCATACAGCTTTTGGAGTGAATTTAATTTGCTTGTGGGTACTTTTCCAATCCATTCCTACACCCAAGGCAACCATCTTTGGAGAGTTTCAGATTTTAGTTTTGAGTTTATGATTTTTACTTGTCAAAATCGCCCTTGCTCAAGGCCGTACCATTCAAGGAAGCATTGGGATTTGTGCCAGAAATAAAGCTGCTGTTTGGTTGCTGTTTGATGATCAAAAATGTTAGCCTACCTTCTAAGAAGACACAACAAAAGATGGCATTCAATTCGGAGGTGAATTAAGTGAGTTATGAACATTTCATTGATTTTCTTTGTAGCTGGTTTGAATTTCCAGAATTCTGATTTTTATATCAGACTGTTATAATTCTCAGTTTTTGGTCTTATACTTCAGTTTTGGAGTGTTATATGATTGTAAGAATTCATACTTCTTTTTCTAAGGTTCACTTGCTATCATTGTAATTTGTAATCTGCAGAGTTTAATTTGTAAAGGTTGAGATTAAGCATTACTAATCCAACCATTTCCAGTTCTGCAATTACTTATTGTTTTGTCATTAAATTACCCCTGGATGGTTTACCGCCAGTGTGGATAATCTGATTTGTAACACTCTTGTACCCACTTTCATAGTGGAGAATCCCCACAGCTCTGTGGATGCCCGCCGCAGCGGATGAATTGTTTTATTTGTAATCTTTTCCCCCCACTGTTTGGTGGTAGTGTGGAAATGCTTTTCATGGCTGGTTATCCGCCTATCAGTTTCTAGTTTTCAATTCAACACTCCGTCATATGTTAGCACCTCGCCCTCAGTGGGATCTTGAGTGCACATTCTTGACGTTGAGTAGTTTTCTTTCAAGTATTTTCATTTAGCTCCTCCGCCATATGACAACACCTATCCCTCATTGGGATTGAGTGTGCATTCTTGGTGTGAGTTCATTTCAAGTTCAGTTTTCTATTTGGAGCTAACGCTAACCGAGTTGATTAAGTGCTGGTTATGTGTGTTAATTCATCAAAAAAATTGGTTAGCATATTTCAGTGGTATCAGAGCAGAAGTTCCTGCCATCCTGTTGGGAAGAACCGAAAATTAGTGTTGCCACAATGGACATCAACAGATTTGTCGAACAGTTCAGGAGGGAATGTGAACATGATGCTTCCATATTCCGTGCAGAATATCAGAGTATGTCAGATGAGTTCAAGAATGATGTTTCTTTTGACTGCTACTTGAATTGTGTGTTGATTAGGTATCCTGAAAAAGTTGGTGTGGTCAATTACATCAAGAATAAAATTAAAAGAGAAGCAGAACTTGCCATGGTTGAAGAATCAAGGAAGGAAGAGGCAAAAGGATCTGTTTGTGGTTTGCAGCCCACAAGTAAGCAAATTGAAAAGAAAAATCAGTCAATTAGTGTTGAAGAAGACACAAGCAAGGTGCACATTTTGGTTCAAAATGAAAGTGGGCTTGATGAAGATACCTTGGCAAATGAGGAGATTAAGTTAGAGTCCCAAAATACATCCCTAGACTTGCATGGGATGGGAAATAATGAAGATTGTTATGGTAAGAAGATCATTACAGCAGTCTTGAGTCCTAATAAGGATTCAACCAATGAAGATCTTCAGACAAATGGCTTCTCAAAAGATGCTGGTGGAACAGTTGTGTGGGATAAGTACGTTGAAGAAGAGCAAGATGAAGCAAATACTAATGGTGTCTTTGAACCAGCTTATGACCATTACGAAAGTGATGTTGTTGATGGTGATTCCGATGTGTTTTTATCTCCTCTTGTTGAAGATTTAGTGAAAGATAATTCTCTACTTGTTGGTGAGCCAATTCCATATGAAGAATTAATGACAAGTGTCCAAGAAGACTTCTTTGGTATGTATGTGGGCACTAATGATAAAATCAGCAACACATCTACTCAAGATAATTTCATTGAAGAAAAGAATGACAAAATATTCAAAGCAACCAGCTTTGATGATTCTTTAATCCGATATAATGCTAGTGACTTGAGTGGTAGTGGGTTTGATTATCAAACTACATATGTGGAGAAAGTTATAGATGAAGATTTCAGTTCAAGTGGGTTGAGGAGTGACTCATTCAAAGAGTCAATAGTTCAAGAGGAGCATGATGATCTCTTTCCTATTGATCATTGCAATCAAACCTTTCACATTTGGGATCCGGGCGCGATGTCACCAAGGTATGATAAAGAACCGGAGTGGGATAAATTCCCCTTTGATCCTGATGAAGTTCAAAAATCAGTTTGCAATGCAAGTAATGAAGTGATCTTTGGAGGAGAAGTTGCAGCAATGGCTGATGAGAATGTGAT
The DNA here is from genome assembly GCA_007258455.2 of Sequoia sempervirens. Taxonomy (NCBI): domain Eukaryota; kingdom Viridiplantae; phylum Streptophyta; class Pinopsida; order Cupressales; family Cupressaceae; genus Sequoia; species Sequoia sempervirens. The sequence goes on from VDFB02367720.1 coordinate 7,539, forward strand.
TTCTTATGTTGAAGAGAATAATGTTTTGAAATCAACAAATGGTTTGGATGCCTTTCAGAATTACGCACAAAAAGAGTATGAGAACTTGAAAGGTCAAGATAGAGGTACTAATTTGTTTGAAGAAGTTGTTGACAAGCCTTCAATTCAGGAGTTATGCAGTGATAAGATTAGAAAGGAGGCTGATTTTGAGAATCAAATCAAAGAAAATAAATGAGAAAAGTTGATGTTTGATGAGCAAAGCTTCTTTGCTGATTATGATCATGGGCCTAAAGAGCTGCAAGTTTTGAAGGATAACTTAATGGTTTCAGAAGAGAAAATTGTTAAAGCATTATCAAGATTTGATAGCACACACAATTTTGTTGAAGAACTCTACTGGAAGTTTCAGTTTGAAGAGAGACAAAATGGAGTTAATGGAGTCACTCTTTCCAAGTTGCAAACTATCAAAGAAGCATTGGAATCATTAAAGATAGATTATTTGCATTTGCTCTCAAATAGAGATAATGCCATTAAGTTTGCAGATGAGACCTATGATGCCTACCAAGAGAAGGAGGAAGAGATGGATAGGCTTTGCCTTGATCTTACCTTAGCTCATCATTCATTGTGCAAAGCAGAAAATCAACTACCGATTGCAGCCACACTTAAGGAACAAGAAGCTAATACAAGGATTATGGAGATCAAGCAAATAGTTGAAGGAATAAATGAACTCCATAATGATGAAACATTGCAAAATACCAAGCTAATCCCATATGTTGATGGTGATTGGAAAGTGCATCAAGAGTGTGAACTCATGAGTTGGGGAGAGACTTTGCCACAAGAAGGGATAGTTTGCAGCTATGAGATAGATGATTTGATGGATAATGAACGTGGTATTCAGCATGCTACACTTTGTGGGTCAACAACTAATGATGGGCATCCACAAGTTGAAAAAGTTGAGCTTGAATTCTATGAAGACACCAATGTAAGGGATGAAGAAAGTATTGTTGAGAACAACAGTCAATTATCTTCACATGATTTGGTTAATCATAAGGTGATAGATAATTTCTATGAGGGTGTGCCATGTTTTGTGAGTAGTAATCATCTAGGGCCTTTTGATAATGAAAGCATAAGTGGATTCAAGGATGAAGTCTTCACAAGGGAAGTGTGGACTCAAGGAGATTTCTTCATCGTTGGCTTCAAGGCGTCAATAAAACAAGTCTTGGTAGTTGCTGGTCACTCCATTGCAGCAGCAAAGAGTGAAGTTTCTAGACTCATTACTCATGAAGCTTGGGAGAAAGATGGACCAAAAAAGATTATTTATTTTCTTGACAATCCATCTCTTGAGTTGAGTGATGTTTTGGCTCATCCTAGTCCTTTGAGGGAATGGGAATTATTGAGGACAACATTTATTATGTGCTCCATTGATGTTTTCATGGATGGCCTACATGGGTTTATCAAAGAAGACACTAACTTCTTGAATTTGCATTTTGCTTTGATTAACAGTTGGAGAAGTGTTGTGTACTCTTTCCAGTGCATTATGGGTATTCATGTTTGGAATCCTCAATATGGTTTGATGGAGATTGTTATAAGTAGAAAGAGGAATCTTTGGAAAGACAAGGATTCTATTTTTAGTTTCTTTGATGTTGTTCCCATCCTTACCAGCCATTTGATGGTCCCTTTTTCTCATCAATTGATGGATTGGAGAGATGCTTCGAACAAAAGATGGTTTAATAATGGGTTGAAGTTTCTTGAGGGTATGTTTCCAACCTTGGGCATGAACAGTTGTCATATTATGCACGCTGATTTCCAAAGTTGCAGCAGCTGTTCAACTCCTTGTATGCTGATTTTCCTAAAATCAGACTTTAATTGGTTTACTTCAGATGTCATAGGCAGCTGGTATACTTATTTTTTCTCTTCACAATCTCTTATCAATGATGGTTTTTGGTCCCAAAGGTGGGAAATGATGTTTCATAGTGATTTGGATCAGTTTTGGATGGTGTTCAAATTATTTTTCAGTGATCATCTTTGTTCAATCTCTAGCACTAGTGTTAGGGGCAGCGAACCTTTGCTTGATTTGGTTCAATTTTTTGAGACTATGGGGGAGAGATTGGTGGAAATTTTTAGAAATTTTCTTGAATATGTCAGCATTATTCAAAGGGGGTATTATACATCCTTGTGGAGTTTTGAGGATGCAGCTGCTATGACTTTGCAAAGAGTTGTTTTTTCCTTTGCAATTAGCTATGATGGACACACACTTGCTGTTGTGACTCGGTTTGTTACTTTGAGGAGTTATGTTGATGAGAATATTTTGGAGTTGCTTAAATTATTCTTCATTGTTCTCAGAATGGTGATTGACATTGACATTACAGATGGTAATTCCTCAGAGTTTATTGAGCATGAGACGCTGCTAGATTTTGATTCAATTCTTTCCATGTTGTTCAACTTGAATTTCAGGCATGTTATCACTTTGAGGTTGCAGGGATGGTTAGTGCAGTTATGGTGCAATGATTTCATTTGTATGATCAGAGTAGAGCAGCATCAGCATGGTGGGATTTTTCAAAGATGGACATGGGACCCCGGGATCCTATATGTTTGGTGGGATCAGTTTGGAGTGTTGTGGCATTGCTTGAGGACAAGCAATTTTGGGAAGGGCGGATTGTAATGTCCCCATTTTGGCCATACACTCTTCTTTTGGATTTAGCCTATTTCCGGAAATCCGTAGGCTAAGCTGAAGTATAAAACTAGGGTTTCCTCTTTCAGATACTACTCGGTTGGCGTTCAGAGGATGTTGTGCAGACTTACTATTTATAGATTTGCTATTTTTAGCAAGTCTATCTTTTGGCAGTATCTATCTAGCAACAATTCAATCCTTTGCAGTTGATGTTCATTTGGCTTCGATGGTTTTGAAGTTAACTTACTATTTTTGGCATTTGCTATTTTTAGTAAGTTCATTTTGTAAGCATCATCATCAACTTAGTTCGGTTGGCATTTGTCCGGTTTGCTATTTTTATAATTCATGATTCGCGGCTTGGGCATTGTATTTGGTTATCTCCTTGGTGAGTTTCAGACTTAGTCAATTTTCATGCATCTTGAAGTTGTACCCACGCTAAGCTTGATGACTTCAGTTGTTTTAAAGAAGGGACATAAAGGGGTCAAGTGAGCATTTAATTATTTAATAAATGCTTTATTGTTACAATATGAGAATGGATGCCTAAAAGTTAATGATATTTTATTATTTCAAAAGTAATAAGGCAAAAGGTGGCGTCCCTTTTGGAAGTTGAAGTGATTCAACTTCTTGGAATTTGAAGAGTTCTTGTTGCTTCATTTGCCAACTAAAGCTTATATATTGCTCTTTGTTTGAAGAGCTGATTATCGAATATTTTTATGCTAATATTATGTTGTCGAAATGACAACTTGTTTACTTCGAGGGATGCTTACCTCCTAGTTCCAATCCAATTTCGTGTTTGAAATACAACACCTAGTTGGTCATTTGCTGCTTCTCAAATTAGACTAGCAGATTGAGCTCAATAGTTGAAGATTTTGATGAAATTTCCAGTTTTGAAGTTGCTGATACAGTCACAGCTGAAAGTGGTTTTTGCATACAGCTTTTGGAGTGAATTTAATTTGCTTGTGGGTACTTTTCCAATCCATTCCTACACCCAAGGCGACCATCTTTGGAGAGTTTCAGATTTTAGTTTTGAGTTTATGATTTTTACTTGTCAAAATCGCCCTTGCTCAAGGCCGTACCATTCAAGGAAGCATTGGGATTTGTGCCAGAAATAAAGCTCTGTTTGGTTGCTGTTTGATGATCAAAAAATGTTCGCCTACCTTCTAAGAAGACACAGCAAAAGACGACATTCAATTCGGAGATGAATTAAGTGAGTTATGAACATTTCATTGATTTTCTCTGTAGCTGGTTTGAATTTCCAGAATTCTGATTTTTATATCAGACTGTTATAATTCTCAGTTTTTGGTCTTATACTTCAGTTTTGGAGTGTTATATGATTGTAAGAATTCATACTTCTTTTTCTAAGGTTCACTTGCTATCATTGTAATTTGTAATCTGCAGAGTTTAATTTGTAAAGGTTGAGATTAAGCATTACTAATCCAACCATTTCCAGTTCTGCAATTACTTATTGTTTTGTCATTAAATTACCCCTGGATGGTTTACCGCCAGTGTGGATAATCTGATTTGTAACACTCTTGTACCCACTTTCATAGTGGAGAATCCCCACAGCTCTGTGGATGCCCGCCGCAGCGGATGAATTGTTTTAATTGTGAAATCTTTTGTTTGGTGGTAGTGTGGAAATGCTTTTCATGGCTGGTTATCCGCCTATCAGTTTCTAGTTTTCAATTCAACACTCCGTCATATGTTAGCACCTCGCCCTCAGTGGGATCTTGAGTGCACATTCTTGACGTTGAGTAGTTTTCTTTCAAGTATTTTCATTTAGCTCCTCCGCCATATGACAACACCTATCCCACATTGGGATTGAGTGTGCATTCTTGGTGTGAGTTCAATTCAAGTTCAGTTTTCTATTTGGAGCTAACGCTAACCGAGTTGATTAAGTGCTGGTTATGTGTGTTAATTCATCAAAAAAATTGGTTAGCATATTTCATTGTTCTAACTCTTCCCACACCTGTGTATCCTTAAGCAACTTTTCCATGATGACTCGTCACGCTGCCCAATTGAAAACTAAACCAAACAGAAGTACACACAACTTTGAATGCACCCAACAGGTTGGCAAGATCTAAGCTCTGATACCACTGAAAGATCTCTTACCAATTCTACCCTGAATTTTTCAATTTTTCCCTCTTGTAATAATGTCAAACAGTTGTCTTGCATGGTCTGATTTGGTTTTTCTGATTGCTTGTTTTTCATTGCAAAATCATAGAGGAAAGCATAGAAATGAAAGAGTACTATTGCATAAATGAAAGACAACAATTGCAACTCAATAGAACCCCTTTTATTCCAACTATATTAGATCTGATTACAAGTTTCAGAGGTTTGATATACATTAAATCAGACTGTAACAATAGTCTAAAACCCTTATATAATGCAATATTTGACTACCCAAAATGATAAACACATACCCGGATGTATAGCTCCAATTGTAGCTTGATTATTGAAGTCAAATCATGAATCACTTCGCTGTTACAACTTCAAACGGTATGGCTGAGTATGATGACGAAATAAGTGTTGTAGAGGATCACCAATAGGGTAGAAATAATGATAAAAATCAGGAACATCAACCTTTTACCAAACCCTAGGTGCCTCCCAAAATAACCAACAACCAACCTTGATCAAAACTCTATGAATAAGGTACCAAATTGAAGATAAATTGTTGCCGTGGAAGAATATGCAATAAAATCAAATACCCATGTGCCTTAGCTACCATAAACTATCAAAATCTGCAATTATTTTCTGATAACTCCCTACTGCAATCAATTCTACGTGCAGATTAACCTGTAATGAAGTCCAATGATGCCCAAATGGAAACCCAAATTTGATATCCCTGTTTTGTGAATTGGGTTTTCGTCCAATCCACTATCCTCCAAGGGATTTTGTCCTCAAAAGACCTGTATGCTGCTGAAACCCTCTTCCAATAGCTCAAACTTGCAATTGCTTTTGTAAAAATGAGAATAAAATGCTCAAAAAGGAGCCCAACACATTGCTTTATAACCTCTCATGGACTTTTTTAATAAAAGTCAATAAAATAAATTTCTTTAGGGTCTTTCCTCATCCAAAGAAAAAGGCCACTTTTCAAAAACAACTTGAGTTGCTAGGATGGGGCACTTTTCATTATTCACCTTATGATTTTCAGTTACTATTCACCTTTTACTATTCCATTAAAGCAAACCTTAATATTTTCACTGTAAACCTGGATTCATCAACTGAACTCCAAACTAAAAAGCTCATAAGGCTCCCAACTAAACTCCACAACCCTCGGTTGGGTCCCTTAACCATTTTGCTGACCTATGGGAACCCTAATAGTAGGCCAACCTCCGCTATAAACTGAGTTGTCTTAGGAAGGGACATTACAAATCATAATAGGATTTGGATGAGGAACATGATAAGTCCTCCCGAAGCTATCCATGCTAAGCCCAAGAGCGGATCTACCATCCCTCTCGGTCCCAAGTGGCAGACATAGTCATCCAACATGGGGTGGCATACTTAGTGGATAAACTTGTATCTACTTTCCCTATCCATGCTGCCTTATCCATCCCTCTTATGATTGAAACTCTTTGAATCCACCCTAACAACCAGTCATAGTTTGGCTTGATAGGAAAGCCTTGAGAAGGGTGTCTGTAAACTACTCAACCCATCTAAGCTCAAGAGTGCGCAACATCTAGACTAAGACAACTCGCCCCTTGGCCTCGAGTGGCAGGAACATCCAAACTAAGAGAATTCCACCCTTGGGTTGGCCTACTTAGCATGGGAGAGCCTGTGAACTGCATCTCCCTAACTTGGTTCCTTCAACCTTACGTTTGATTGATTATAGGGTAAAGACATACATAAATATATATATAATCTATTCATTTAAAGGGATATAATCTAAGTATTAATCTATTAAAACATAAGATTGATATATTCATATCAATAGATGTAATAATTAATTCTGATCTTCTTTTGCTGTTTGATCTCTTTTACTAGTCTGCAGATATATGCTGCTTGAATGTAAATACTATTTGAAGATGGTTCGATTCTTTGTTCTTTTATTCAGATTTCTTATTGATTTTCCTTTCCATGCCTTTTCCTTGCAAATGATGTGACTTCTCTCATATATCCCCATTGTATGCCTTAGGAATGGAGGTGACTCTTCATACAAACATTGCCTTGCAAGAGTCACATCCCTTCTTGATTTAAGCGTTGCTTTTGGAGGCTTTGTTTTATATTTATTATTATTATTTTAATTGTAATCCTTTTTAATCAAATCAGCCTACAGCCTTTGCAAATTAAAGTATTACCTTCACAAACTAGAGCGCTCCCCTTGCTGCATATTATCAATTGAAGCCTTTCTATACACTCTTCTAATAATCGCTTCCCTTTATGACTTTTGTTCCCAATGCCTACTATAAGGGTGATTATTTGCTTAAATATATTTGACTTTGCCAGGGGTGGTCAGCCATGAATAAGTAAGATATTTACTTTATTTTGGCTTTATTTGCTTTACCTTAAACATGGTCGGCCTACATATTATGATCTCATATTTCATAGAGTCGGCTACTTTAGCTTTTATGATTGCTGCCTTATTTCATAATGTAATGCTGCAATTAGGGAATAAAGCGGATCATTATAGTCCACCCTGCCCAAGATTGCTTGTCCTCAAGCAATCACAAACTAAGATTTGTAATTTTTAAACATTGCTTTTTTTGTGATGCAATTAGCTTCCGTTGTGATACTTTGATAGGAATCAAAAATTCTAAACCAAGTGATGATTATTTTGGTTATGTTTGACTCTATGTCCTTGGAAAGTAGCTGATAGTACACTTGCCTCAACTTACTACCAATTAGGTTAATACGATCCTTTAAAGTATGAGGACAATTTATTTGTCTAATCTAACTTATCTATTATTTTCCAACAAAACCAAAAGTTGGAATTTGCCAAGACTTGTTATTTAAGACGAGTTTTCTCTCATTCATTATCACAAAGATCGTGTCAATGATTGAAGTCCAGAAAAAATGTTATATCCTTCATCATGATGGAGAATGGGAGCATTGTGAATATCAAGTCCTACTCCTTGGTGCAAGGTCAATTTTACATTTGAGTAAGGGATCTAAGTGTCCTTTTCTACAAGTTGTACCCTCTTTTTCTACACAATCAAATGGGAACAAGTACAATTTCCCTTAAATAAAGTATATAATCATTCAAACAAAGTTTAAGGAAAGTTTGATTCTCATGGCGATGTAATATGAAATAGCTTATAGGATGTTGTAACACTAACCTAATCGAAATATCTTTCAACATCTTGTCATAAACTCATTAATGACGTGTTATAACCTTCTGAGCATATATTTCCTAGATAATACTTAAGTACAAATTTATTGGATCAATCAAGTCAATAAAATGAAAGATGTACGATAGTTTTGCATTCCCAACAAGCAATAGGAGGACTTAAATTTATAGGTTTACCCTAATATCCAATTCTTGTCCCATAAATCAATTTGAGGCTATCACTCTTCTTTGACTTATCTCCCTATTTGATACTAAATTTATTTTCATATCTCAAAAAGTTCCACAACATAAGTTTAATAGGTGAAATTGATCTTGGGATTTGTAGGTTATGTAGCAATTTGATTGGTATCTAATATTGATGTCCTTGATCTTTTATCATGAATGTAGAATTAGTTTGATCAAGAAAAGGACTTAGGAGAAGAAGAGCCTTGGATGATCAAGGTTGATCAATGTATCGCTATTGTTTTTGCATATAAATGTTGTTAATGAAGAGGCTTTGAGTCTTTTTAGCACTTTAAGAGATCTCAAGGATGGTGATCGATGGGGACTAGACATGAGTAAAGTAATAGGTGAATTTCCAGAAATCGTAACCTTTGGTAGTTTTCCACATATTAAGATGAGCATGACACACATCTATGATCTTAAAGGTGATATTTAATGTTGGTCTTCTTTCCCCTTTACCTCAGGTGCAAGGCAAGTGAGATTATCTTCCTTTGTCAAATAATTCTCTTTTCCCTAGTTGCTATAGAATCCATACATGGAATAGCTATGTTATGTATAACAAATACAAGTATACCCTATGGTAATGCTCTTATCATTAAACAGATACCTTATGTTGTTAGGAATACGTTTATTGAATCCTAATCGTTTGTGTGAAAGTTGTATCTTAACACAACTTATGATCTTGACTATTTAATATTCTTAAAAGGCTTGACAATCACGTATAATCATGTTCTGTACCTGTTTCAGTCTTGATTTTGGGTTTACTTATTGTTCTTTGGCACATAGTTTGAAGACTCTCCGAGTTCTCTGCAAGACTCTCCAAACTACCGAGTCTCTGAGCTGGCCGAGTCAAGTCAACCAGACTCTTGAGCCAAGTCTAGCCGAGTCTTGGAGAGTACTCGGTCGAGTCCTGCTCCAAGACTCCCGAGTCTTAGGCTCGAACTCTTGAGTTTTGAGCTCAGACTCTTCAGGCACTTGAACATAACAAACATAGTGGCTGAAATTTTAAATTTTGAGAGTTTGAGGATCATTTGACATGTGTAATGTTTGAATTATGACAAATTGATCGTCAAATTAGATTTTATGTTCTCTAAATGCATTTATTTCTTTTTTTTGTTTAATTATGAGGTTTTTTTTTGTCGAGTCCATGCCAAGTTTTTTGTTGAGTCTGTGCCGAGTCCCAAGTCCAAGCCGAGTCCAAGTTTTCAAACTATGCTTTGGCATATGTTGGTGGTGGGGTGAATTCATTAGATAGATTTATTCCTTTATATCCATTTCTTGAAGGAGTCGCCACCCTTCACAATAAATGAATCACCACCCTTTGTTATAAAAGAGTCATAGTCTTTCACATTTGAAGGGTCACAACTTTTCATATTGGGAGTCACAATTTTTTCACTTTAATAGTTACAACTCTTCAATATTGCATTTGGATAGTAATAATAATTCAATTTTAGATAAGTTAATTTGTTAGTGCTTCTCAACCCAAGAAGCATTTTGATAGACAATGTTATTAACATTTTCATAATTTTTAAGCATAAAGTAATCGTAAACACACATGGGGTAGTCTTGTTGAAGACACATCCGACATGAAGCAACACATAGATATACGCAATACATGAAGTATACATATAAATACGCGTAAGACACGAAGCATGAAGCATACATGTGAATACATGTCATACATGAAGTATACGCATGAAGCATGAAGCATACACGTGAATACATGAAATATACACAAGAAGCATGAAGTATACACGTGAATACACATAATATACACAAGAAGCATGAAGCATACACATGAATACATGTAATACATGAAATATGTTGTACCCCAAAATTAAAATTTTTGTTACACTTAGACACTTTGAAGAAATGAGTAAAAATCTTGTTAAATCAGTCAAAAAGGTCAAAATTTGGGTGTGCATGTCTTCCATGAGGGGTTAACACGCAAAATTTTCAAAATCTGACAATCTGGGTCTACTCAGAGAAGCTTAATCTACAAAACCTAGATCTCAGCTTTTCATCCCTACTTTTTAGGAAAACTGCTATTTTTAGAAATTTTCTAAAAATAGTAACTTTTTATGGGTTTCTTTGGAAACGGATATTGGCAAAACTTTCTAAAATAGAAAGTTTCTAAAAATAGAAAGTTGGTCCGTTAGAGTTCAAACTGATTTTGATTGGCTCAAAATACTTCCATATCAGGTTGGTGCAGTCAGAATCTCAAAATAATCAGTTTTACCCTACTAGGTCTATTACCTTTTGAAGCATATAGGAACTCCGAGGTCATCAATGGAGGTGGTCAATACCGAACATCCCGATTCAACATCAGGGTGTTTAACGAGGCGAGTTGGTGAGGCAAAGCATGAAAGAGCGAAGAAAGTGAAAAATTGTGAAAATTTTCTAACACTGCCAGCCATGGGCGCCCCAAGAGAGAATAGGCGCCCATCTTTTTAGGGCACTAAAAGTTGAAATTAGGGTTTGAACCTCCAACCAAAGTTGCTCAGTTCTTTTCCAGCTCCGCAACGAGTCCGACGGTGCAGTCAACAGATCATCCGTTGCCCGGGATTCAGAGCTGAGCAGGGAGGATTCACACAGAAGTTAGAATGAAGAACATGACAATTATCAAAATTTGACTAAGTATGAGAACTTTGGGCGCCCCAGGTGAAGAAGGGCGCCAGCTTTTTGGAGCACCTAACTCAACAGTTAGGGTTTGAGAATATGCTCAATCTCTTTAGTATTCAGCCAGCTTCGCCACGCTTGTCTCCGTCAGAGCATTCGACTGTCCAATCATAGCAGATTCAGATCAAATTTGGGGATACAAAATGAAGGTTTCAAACTCTGAAGGATGGAAAATCAAAAAATGGTTTAGTCTGGAAGGTTTGGGTGCCCCAGGAGAGAAGAGGCGCCCAAGTTTTCAAGGGCCTAAACAGATGAATTTGCAGAAGTAGCTCTAATACGATTTCTTCACAGTTGATCCAGCTCTCCAACGAGATATTCAGTGCGTCAATCGGAGTTTGCAGTCACCAGATATGAGAAGCTAAATAGAGGGTTTGATGAGAGCTAAGAATTGAAATTCAAAAGCAAACGTGAGAAAGTGAAAAATAATCTAACTCTAGTGAGTTTGGGCGCCCCAGCTTGCCAGGGGCGCCCAAGCTTTTGAAGGCTCAAAACTCACTGTTTGATGAAGTTTCTCCTAGGACCCCCCTCCTCAACCTCTCGACACTTGGAAAGACATAACCATCGATCAATCCGATGCCGAGGATCACGCGAGGATTGACAAGATCAATACGTGGAAGGAAAGAGAGGTTAATGAAGAAATTGAAGATGTAAAAGATGGCTAACTCTGGAAAATGGGTGCCCACGGAAATAGGCTCCCATGAATTGAAGGTCGAAATGAAGTTTTTAGCCAGAGACGTCTCCAGAACAATCTTCTCAGAACGAGTTAGGCTCCGCAATGAATCATTCAGCTTGCTCATTAGATTAGTTTGCAAGCCGGAAATCGACGTCAAAGTAGGGGGTCAAAGTTGTGAAAGGTTGAAAATATTGAAAAAAAAAAATGGCTAACACTACTTGAGGTGGGCGGCCCTAGCCAAGAAGGGGGCTCAACTTCTCATGCCTTAGTAGAATCTTCATGATTTTCAAAGTTTCAAATTATGAGATGAAGCATGGGCGTCCAAGTTCAATGAACAAAAGGGTTTTAGGGTTTTGAAAATAAAAGCAAAAGAAAGCAAACTTAATTCAAACCCTAATGTCTATTTAATTCATCATTTCAATGTAAAATTCATCATTTTTGCAGGTAGCATTCAAAGGAGAAAGTTGGAGCAGGAAGTTTGAAGAATTTTCATGATTCAAGGAACTCAAGTTTGTTGGTTATTCATCAAAATTTTCAGACCAGCAAGCATAAGGCCTTGCGTTTTCAAGCTTTTTCATCCAAAAGATCAAATTTTTCAAGAAGGCCAAGATTTTTCAAATTTTCAGCCATCTAGGTCTTTTCACCTCATTCTTAGAAGGAAATTTTAGAGAACTTCGGCATCAAGGATTCGCGACAGCTGATTTTTTGCTTTGCGTAGCTGATTGAAATCCTCAGTGCATTCAATTTTCAATCATTTGGGTCCTCTCAACTCAGTCTTCTGAAGAAAACCCATATCATAGCTTTTTTTTTCAAGCAAATTTCAAATTTTAGGGTTGGCTGCTTTTCCGATCAGCCATCAGTTTTTTTCAAATCTAATCAACTAGGTCCAATTTCTAAATTGTATTTTAGACAAAGCCAAGTGCTAAGCTTTTAAGTGAAAAATTGAAGAAATTAGGGTTTGCTGCTTTTAAATTATAAAATCAAAATTTTAAAAGCGAAGATGATTTGGGTTGTACAACAAATTCTAAACAAAACCATATCTTAGAAAATTTTTTCAAAAACTAAACCTAAAGAAGTTTATAGTCATTCTTCAGAGTTTTTCAGGAAATGGAGTACACTCCCAATGTTTTCAAAGACTGAATCAGCTCTTTATCATGATTACATCAAAATAGCTGAGATAGACTTGCATCACATTAAGTCGGTGTTTGATCTACACGCTTTGGAGAGCGTAGGCAACACTTCAATCATAAACTTGGGACATTCACACGGACTCCTCATGGTACGTCTATTCCTATCCTGGAGTTGAGCCACCGAGTTTGCCAATACAGCATCAAGCATTACAACACGGCTACAAAGGGAAATTCAATGTCGATTGATAAGCGATTGATTCTTGGAGTTTGAAGCTTGATGATCGAGAAGTGTTTTCCATTCCCCGCCAGCCTAAAAAGTGTCCACTATCTCAAAGAATTGAATGTGAGAGGATATAGGAAATGCATAGGAAAAACACAACAAGAAGATTGCTTGAAGTGAATGAAGAAAACATAAGACTACCTTAAGTCACCTTCCATGGCGTCGATAGAAGTTTGAAGCGTAATGAGTTGAAGATTTCACAGGATCTATTATATGGAGAGGGATATCTTACAAAGAGGTGTTTTGCTATTGATGGCATAGATGCATCGAACCCGGGACACAATTTCTAATTTTCAGTCTTGATGCGGGCTAGCTGACTTTCTTCGAAGCTCTTCCATTTCTTTCTATTCTTGGAATAATTCTTATCCATTCTTTGAAGAGAAAAGAATATAAATGTAATAGTTAGCATTTCCAGCACTACTTTCTTAGGTGTTAGATGTTATCTTCTTTCTAGATTTAGAAATAAAGAAACGCTGGCGAGCAAGCCCTAGATTAATAAACAAAGGAGATTTTAGGGTTCCCTACTCCTCTACCCTTGTCTATAAATAAAGAGCCTTTGCTCATTAGTTTTTTTTAACGGTTATTGTGATAGCAAATTGCGAGCCTGTATTGCAGCAAGTTGTTATTCAGTTTCAGTTCACTTTGTTTTAACCATGCTAGTGATAACAAAACGCTGAGCCTATTGTGCCTTCTATTTGTTATTCAAGTGTTGTTCAATTGTTTTATGATAGCAAATTGTTGAGTCTCTTTTAGCCAACAAGGAGTTATTGTAATAGCTGTTCCTATTGTGTAAGAATAAGATTGCAAGCCTCTTTAGCTGCAACTTCTTGTTCCAGGCATGTTAGAAGTACATTTTGTTCAAGAAGTTTGAGTAATAAAATCATGAGCCTCCTTTGCCTTGGTATAACATCTCAGATTTCCGTTATTTGTGTTCTGCTTTTATGATCTTGATTTCAGCTTACATTGAAGTGTGTAGATGTTTGTTGAGAAAGAGTTTATTGAAGTATTTTGTCAGAGAATCAACCTTGTTCATTTCTAGTTTCTCTTGCTCTGTGTATTACTTGAGAAGTTAGAAACGTCTTTAGTTTAAGTTAGTCATAGTTGAAGTTCTTAAAACAGAAATTCTCAGCTGCGGCGTTTGTGTTTAATAAACCTTGTGCTCTAAGCTGATAAAAAAAATAGGCAACTTAGTTCTTAGTTTACTTTCTTTCAACACCATCATCAAGAGGGAGCTTCCCCTCCTAATTTGAAGAGCAGTTTTACTGTGCATAGCTGTCCGTTTCAAATACGCATTCCAGAGGTGCGAATTTAAACACCAACAAAATATACACAAGAATCATGAAGCATACACGTGAATACAAGTAATACATGAAGCATACACATAAGTCATGAAGTATATGCATGAATACACGTAAGTTGCAAAGTATACATGTAAGTCACAAAGTATACTCATGGATACCTGTAAGTCGCAAAGTATACACATGAATACACGTAAGTCGCATGAATACACGTAAATCACGAAGTATACACATGAGTGCATGCAAGTCACAAAGTATTCACATGAATAAACGTAAGTCACAAAGTATACACGTAAATCACAAGGTAAACATATGAATACACATAAGTCATAAAGTATACATGAATACACGTAATTCAGTTCATCTACAGGTTGGAAGGATTAAAGCTCTTTGATACCAGTTGTAATGTCCCCTTTCTAGGATTGTCCTAAATCTTGCCCTAGAATCACAAGTTTAATGTAGTTAGGGTTATAACTTGCCAATTAAATGCTTTAAGCAAGATGAATCTTGGTTTAAGTCCTGCAATCATGTTAGACAATATTGAAAATATAATTCATATGATAAAAACATATATAATGAATGTCATATCTATTTAAACCATGTAAAAATACATAGCTATTTCAAAACTATCTACACAATATCCATAATGCATAGTGGAAGTCCCTATAATCGTAATAGGTACCCCAAATAATTTTTTTTGGCATTCTGTGTAAATTGAGCTAAATCTTGTTAAAATTCCATGAAGGGTCTGTTTTAGGTCAAACCAATCATAGAATCTTGGTGGGTTTCTGTCAAGGAACACATGTACAAAATTCTGAAAAATTGAAAATTAGGGTTTTTTTTCCCCTATTTTCAGGGAAATCCCCCGAAAATAGGACCTTCCCAGAAATGATCGAAAATGATTTTGATAGGCTTAAAAGGCTTCACGATCACATTGGTCAAGTCAGAATCATCAAAAGACACGTTTTACTCTGGTGGGTCTATTTCTCTTTTTCAGGAACGAAGTTAGGAGCTCCACAGCCATTAATGGCAGATTGGCCAGTACCAGGCGCTAAAAGCTAAGCTTCAACGATACAACCATGGCGGAAAAGGTCGAAAAAGATGCTGTTTGACGAAGGAGATTCCTGAAAACGAAAAAGGTCAAAATTTGACTAACTCTGGAGATGTTACGAAGGGGAGATTGCTCACATGTTGAAAAGGCGCCTTCTTCAAGCAGGGGCGCCCATGGTCTTTGAAGGTCAAACAAAGTCAGTAAGATCATCCGAAGCAGTCATTCTCAACGTTTGGTTGCTGGCTCAACAGTGAAACAAACATCCAGATCATCCGATGAATAGATCACTAGCAACTGCTGACGAAGCAAAAAGAGGCAGTTGAGGAATTGACAGGAAACCACAGTTAACGACAAAGTTGCAAGAAAAAGAGCCTTTTCAAAGCAAAGGCGCCCTTTCTTTTGGACTTCCAGATGCTGACCAATGACAAAAAGCTTCCTTTGATGACCTTCTCAGCTCAATCAAATCTCGGAAACGCAACTGCAAGCATCAATACCTGACAGAGCAGTCAACGGATAATCTGGATCAAAGTAGGCAACTTGTCAGACGAAAATAATCAAGCTAAAAGGAAAAAGCGCCCTTTTCAAGGAGGGGCGCCCTTGGATAAAGGAACCCTAATTTGAGATCCAGATTTCCTGAAGACAGTCATTCTTAGCAGAACAGAGCTGAGTACCTGATGAAACGTCATGTGAAAACATCTGACTCTCCGATCAACGAGAAATCCAGTTCAAGGCACGAGAGGTCATTTCAAATAAGCTGAAGAACGAAGACTGAAAAATCACTAAGGCATTGGCAAAAGCGCCCTTTCTTGGGAAAGGCGCCCAGTCTTTTGGAGCCCTTAACTCATCTTTTTATCATTCAGTCTCCCAGGCACTTCTTTCCAGTATGGATTCTGCTCCGCAGTGAATGTGTCCGTGACATCTCAAGATCAACAGACAACGCCAGATTCAGGATCAAACAGGGGGTTTTCAGGAGAGAAAATACCAAAAAACTTGCAAAATATGAAAAGGGACGCCTAAAAAAGGTCAAAGGTCATTTGTTGACTAAAGTCAAAAGCTTTTTGAGTTAAATTTGGCTAAAACGCTCCACGATTGGTGGAAATCACCTTTTTAACTTCAGATCAAACTCAAATCACCTTTTGAGCTTGTGTTAGGTCCCCAAATTTGTGGATCTGAAGCTCAAACATATATATTCAAGGAGATGGCGTCCCCTTTTCATTATTTCATTGCAGGTTGAAGGATAAAAACAGCCACAAAGCTCTCAAGGACGCCATTGAAGATCTGAAGGAGGTTTTCATCCGTTCTTCATTTTTATTTGCAGATCTGAAGTAGGAAAGGATTGCCATTTTGAGGATTGGATCAGAGATAGTTTTTTTGAAGATCAGATAAAACTTCCAATCCACCTTCTGTCTTTTTCCTCTCTTCTTGTCTTAGGTTTTCTTGCATCTGACAGAAAAAGCAACAGGCTACATCAGATCAGATCACCTGGGTAGATTCAGCATCATTTTCCAGAGAAACCCATCTCAACAAATTTTACAAAATCAGCAAACTTGCTGCCCCTATTTTTGGGGGTTTTTTCGAAAAAGTTTCAGAATCCAAATTCTGAGGAACTGGGTTTGTTCAGCATTGAAGCACGAACAAAACCCATGTGCCAGATTTTTTCCGGAAAAATACTTCTCGGCAGGGCGCTATTTTTAAGGGTTTCCGAAAATCATCTGAACTAGGTCAAGCTTACAGTCAATCTTCAAGTTTTTCAGGATGCAGTACTCCCAGGTGCAATACGAGACCAAGGCGGTCTTACTCCATGATTACCTGAAAACAGTTGACACAAATCTACACCAAGTAAATCCAGTGGTCGATTTGGAGCAGTTAGAAGGCATGAATCAAATAACATTGCAGAATATCGAAGAATCCGGATTGCTGCAAGCCGCATCAATTCCCATCACACTACAAAGCGTAGAGCTCGTAACCGCTTGTATCAAGCATTACAACCCTGCCACCAGAGAAATCAGAGCAGCAGATGGAAGAATTGTTTGCAGTTTAAAGCCTCAGGATATCGAAAGATGTTTTGATATTCCCTCACATCCTAACAGCAAAGTCATATCATTGACGGAATGTGAGAAAGCTTTTGAGACGGCCAAGGACAAATGTCAAAGGATAATGGCCGAAAAATGGCTAAAAGTGACAAAGGCAAGCTTGCCTAAGTTGTTGGGGCGAGGAGAATGTAAAGACGAGTACGCAGTGTTAATCACTCTACTCAACAGAGGCACTGGAGAAGAAGATGGTCGTCAATTCCAGCCATGGATGTACTATGTCATCGCTAAAATCATTGGCAGGAGGGAATACTATGACTGGGCCACTTTGATCAGTGACACACTCCACCGACAAATCACTGGGTATCTGGAAGCTCATAGGTTCCACATGTGCTCTTACCTGGTATACCTAATAGCCTTCCAAGGCGATTTCAGGTTATTGAACAATGTGGGAACCTTAGGTGTGCAGAAGGTTCACGAGTTTTTCACACGCCTTGAGTTTACTCAAGCGGAAAGACACTTCAAGAAGACAAGTGATCACTTCACCATGCACATAGTTCGTGAGCTTAACCATGAGATGCACGTGCGTATTTCACAGACAGCCAGAGAGGCAATGGCGGATTGGGCAGATTGGTTCATCCAATTTCCTACATTCTCCTACATACGCGTGTATGGCTACATTGGCCACCCCGCCATGCTACCAAGACACCCTTCAGATAGGGTAGTTTTCATGGAGTTCCTGAGACAGTTGTCCGAGGTTCATGTCCACTTGCGCTTGAAGAGGAAGACAGCTGTTAACTTTCCCGTTGAAATGGGACTATATAGATGTGAATCCGCGGCAGATGCAAAGATGATGGGTCAAGAAACAAGGAGGTTTAACCTCAAATATCTCATTGATAGAAGATCCTATGATCCCAGAGGACTCTATGCAGCACACCTTGAGCAACACTCGTCACATAAGTCTTCTATGGAAGATTATTGGGTGAATTGTAAAGACGAGTATGAAGTGCGAAGAAGGAATTACAGCAGATTCAGACTCCCACAGATTGCTGATTTCATGTCAGCAGACATTGAGGGCCTGTCAGATGATGAAGGGGAAGTCATTCTCCCCACATTCTTCGCAGATTCAGTTGACTCCCAACCGCTCCCGAGAGTGGATTGGTATGCCAAAGAGGATACATCTATAGAAGAAAGAACGAGTAGAGTGGTTAGAAATAGCCAACTCTATCTCGACAGCAAGAAATCAAGGAAGGTGATACCTCACAGAACAGAGCCGCCACAGGTTCAGTCTACACCACCTTCCACTTCAAGAAGGAAACCTAGACAAAAGCAATGGTGCAATCCTCCCCAAGGGATGAGGATGTCAAAACCTAGAACACAGAGGACTCCAGTGGAGAAAGCCACACATAGTCCTGAAATAATCACGGGTATTGCTGCCCCAGAACAAAGAGTAGAGACTGCTACCCCTGATTCAGCCGAAGTTATCACAGGAGAACCAGCAGCAGTAGTTGTTGAAGAACCAGTGGCTGAGCCAATGGCAGAGGTAGCAACAGTAGAAGCAGCAGCAAAAACGGTGCCTGTTATGGAAGCAGAGCCGCCAACATCACCAGTATCACAGCGAACACAGGTCCTCATCGACTTGGATTCGCCACCGAGAGACATTACTCCAGCACAGTCTCACACATCTAGCGTTCAAGGGCCTCACGTCCCTCCTAGTGAAGTTCGCCGAGATTCTATTTGGCTCGAAGGTTTCCTAGGAAGGAAGAGGGAAAAACCCTCATATGAGCTTGACTTTCCCGAATTCGACCACGTCCCACAAGACACGTCGGCGAAGAAGTTAAAGAAGCAAGTTCACATAGAAAGGAATGCAGAATGTGAGATCATCATAGAGACTGCCACTCCACCAGTAGAGAAAAGCATACACGAGGTTCAAGTAGAGGACTACACTTTGTCTCAACTTAACCTCGGGAAGACTACACGACAGGTGGAGGCGGACCTTCTCGGAATAGCTTCGGTGAGCGCACAAGAAAGGATGGCCAAGGATGGTAAAGAAAAGGCAGCCTTAAAGGCTGAAAATCAGAAACTGAGGTCTTACATCACCAGCTTGATACATGGCACACCCAACGTCTCAGCCCTACCGGCAGGACTACTAGATCTCCCCGCCGAACAAAATCATCGGCAATTGTTAACATTCGGCAAACACTTGAGAAATCAGGTGGAAGAGTTTGTTCTCAAGGGTAGATGCGTACTGGCAAACCTATACCAGTTACGGGATAGAGCACATGAACTTCGTGTGGAGATCCAGCAGTCAGAACAGAAGATTGCAGAAAAGAGGCTTGAAGACGAAAGTACAATTGCAGATTTGCAATTAGCTTATCAATCAGTATACTCTGAGGAAAACAAGCAACATCTGTTTGCTTGGAAGGAACAATTAGCGTACAAGGTGAAAGCCTACGACGCTCATTCAGTAGAGATGATTGATTACAGAAGGGTGGTTGCCACTATTATCAACTTCGCAAGAATGTTGGTAATATCTTTCCCTTGCATGGAATATCAGCGTGAGGGAGGAGAATACGTCGAGTTGGTGACTGTACAGAACCAGTTCAGGGATGTCATCCGCAGCACCTTTCTTGACGATCCAGAGGGTTGTAAGCTGGCTAAGGTAGCAGCTTTATCAACCAAGTTAGAAGAGGCAGCATCTCAATGCATTGACTTCGGAAATCAGCTCACAACGGGTGAGGTCATGCTCCGACGCCACGTCATCATCCTACAGAGCATTAACTCCCCAGAAGCTGATGAGGTCAATCAATGGATTGAGACACTGTTGATTAATGGCGAGCTATAAATGCACCAGAGAAGGACGCCATACACACTCCAAGTGGCATTCATGAGACTTGAGTTGACTTGATGCTTCTTTCCAAGTCAACTCGAGATGCTATTAAATGTAGTTGGAGTTAACTTGATGCTTCTTTCCAAGTTTAACTCCACTTTCCTTAAATCATGCATTGTCAGATCCCACTAATTAAGGATGTCTAATTGACTTCCACGATTTGTGGATCTTAGATCTCCACTAAATGTGGATGTCTATTTTGGAGGGAGACTTTACATTTAAGTTCACCTTTAGTTTGCTTTCAGTCAACTGAAGTAGTTTCCAGTTGACTCTTTGTTGACTTTCAGTTAACTGAAGTAGCTTTCCAGTTAACTGCTTGTTCCCCCTATTTAGGAATAAATCTTGCTAATTGATTGGCAAGAACTCATTATTAACTCAAGGAGATTTTGGGGTTGCCCACTCCTTTGAGTTCTATAAATAAGAGCCTTGGGCTCATTATTTGTTTAACCTTTACTTGCTATGCAAAATTGCTGCGCCATTGTTGCCAACACTTTGAAAGCGAATATTTGTTCACTCTTGGATGAGAGTTCGTTGGATGATTGTAATTGTGCATGATTTCGTGCCTTTGCTTTCCCAACTTTTGTAGTTCGTTGATAAAGCATTGAAGAAGAATATCAGAAGGCGCTTGCATTTTGATCATCTTATTTGAGTTATGTCTACGTCCTGTGTTTAATAGCTTGTTGTCTCATTTCCCTCCTCGGATAGGAGTCCCTCCTCCTTGGATATTTGTTATTGACAGTTGTCGTTTGATGTTGTTTAATGTATTGACTTCCAAGCTATACTTCGGATAGGAGTCCCTCCTCCTTAGCAAGCTCGTTGGCCAAGGCATCGTGATTTTGTTGTTTCTAGTAAACTATTTCTTAAGCTCATACCTCGGATAGGAGTCCCTCCTCCTTGGCAGATCTCAGATCTAGTTTACCGTGCAGAGTGTTTGCTTGTACCAACCTTATCCCGGTGTATACCCGAGAGTTCAGAGCCTCGGTCATATCCTCTGGAGATGGCGAATTCAAGTGATCCAACCATTCCATTCCCGCTCCTTTACCCTCATGCTCTGTTCATCTTGAAGGTATTGGATAGATAAAAGCTAGTTAGTCGTAGTTAAGATCTGCAGAAACCAGAGAAAAGCTTAGCTACGGCGCATTGTGTTTATGCACCCTTGTGTCCTGCCGCTGAAGCATAAAAAGATAGGAACTTAGTTAAACATTTCCCTTCCCTACGCATTGCTCCCAGCAGAGAGGGACTTCTCCTCTTTAAATAACGAAGAAGTGTTGCAAAACATTTGAAATAGCTGAACGTTTACAATCAGCACTCCAGAGGTGCTAATTTAAACGCCAACACTCATTTATTACCCCACTTTCCTTTGTGGCGGTTTTTAGGGCAAATCTTGTTTAGGGCTGAGGTGGCACAATTCTGGCCACTCTATTGATTGTAACCCTAGCCGTCTTTTGGGACTTGGCTAGCTATATAAAGGGGGAGTCCCCCTCATTTGTAATTCATTAGATTAGAAGCAGAGCTTAGAGGAGTAGAAAGAAGTTGATAGAATAGAAAGTAAAGTAGTGTAGATTGAAAAGGAAGGAAAGTCTTCCCTTTGGATACTTTGTAAGAAGTTGTCATGTATGCATTCATAATAAAAGAATTTTTCATTGATGGTGAATCCTTCTTTGTTGTGAATAGTTGAGGCTTCTTCGTCCTTCCAATTCACGTAGCATCTTTCAAGTAGCTTAAAGTAAAATAGTTTTCATTATCATGCAAGTAGATGTTAGTTGTGGACTTGTGGTGTTAATTGAGACTACTTCATTTCATCCATACCACTAGCGGCTTGCTGACGGTAAGTTTGCCTTGTGTGGTCAACTGGAAAACTTTACAAACTTAACTTCAATTGTGATTCATGTGTTCGTATGCGTCGTTCTGATGGTGCTTACATGTTGAGTTATAATTTGAAAACCTCTTGTCACTCCCTTGAAGATTGCACCGACTTTGTGTAAGTTGTCCAACGTGAGGCGGAGCAGAGTCTGGTCGAAGTCTGTCAAGATTGATCCCACGTCCCGTCCTTAGATAGAAGATAAACTCCTTAGGCCCTACACTCTTTTAAAAATCAGTTCATTTCTGGTTAGAATTAGGAAACTTGTGCTCACATGCCAAATCATTTGAATTACGCGAAAACCCTTAGTCTGCTGTCTGCTGTTGACTGTCGAACAATTGTGTAAGTCCCCTTGACATACCAGCAAAATCACATCGAGCCAAACTGAGCCTATTCGCACTTAAGGAACCTTGGAGTTGAAAGCATGATCTTACTCGCAATCTTAGCATGCTGAATACTTTGTCCAAGAGAGGATAGAGCGTCCATTGGGAGACTTTATTCTGTGTTGGTGCGGTCTCAAAAACCACGTCAACAGATCTTGAGTGCACATTCTTGACGTTGAGTAGTTTTCTTTCAAGTATTTTCATTTAGCTCCTCCGCCATATGACAACACCTATCCCTCATTGGGATTGAGTGTGCATTCCTGGTGTGAGTTCTTTGCAAGTTCAGTTTTCTATTTGGAGCTAACGCTAACCGAGTTGATTAAGTGCTGGTTTGTATTGTGTAAAACTATCAAAAAATTGGTTAGCATATTTCAACCCTAGATTGTGAAAGCAAGGAGATTTTAGGGTTCCCGACTCCTCTGCTTGTCTATAAATAAGAGCCTTTGCTCATTAGTTTATTTAACCATGCTAGTGATAACAAAACGCTGACCCTATTGTGCCTTCTATTTGTTATTCGAGTGTTGTTCAATTGTGTTGTGATAAGCAAATTGTTGAGCCTCTTTAGCCAACAAGGAGTTAGTGTGATTGTTGTTTCTACTGTGTAAGAACAAGATTGCAAGCCTCTTTAGCTGCAATTCCTTGTTCCAGGCATGTTAGAAGTGAGTTTTGTTCCAGAAGTTTGAGTAATAAAATCATGAGCCTCCTTTGCCTTGGTCCAAAATCTCAAATTTCCATTATTTATGTTTTACTTTTATGATCTTGATTTCAACTTGCATTGAAGTGTGTAGATGTTTGTTGAGAGAGAGTTTATTGAAATATTTTGTCAAAAAATCTACCTTGTTCATTTCTAGTTTCTCTTGCTCTGCTATTACTTGAGAAGTTAGAAACGTCTTTAGTTTAAGTTAGTCGTAGTTGAAGGTCTTAAAACAGAAAATCTCAGCTGTGGCGTTTGTGTTTAATAAACCTTGTGCTCTAAGCTGATCAAAAAGATAGGCAACTTAGTTCTTAGTTTACTTTCTTTCAACACCATCAGCAAGAAGGAGCTTCCCCTCCTAATTTGAAGAGCAGTTTATCTGTGCATACCTGTCTGTTTCAATGTTCATTATTTATGAGGTGTGCGCCTAGGGGTAAGGGCACACCTCATAAAGAAAAACTCATATTTTAAATGCAAACATTCAAAGCCAATGTACAAGTGCACATGAGGGGTCGTGACACGCGCCTCACCAAGAGAGCTTTCAAACCCAATTGTTAGGTGTGTATCTAGGGTGCGGGTGTGTACCTCAACAACAACAAAAAAAAATCAGCTCACATCAAAGTTTGAAAACCCCATTTTCAAGTGTGTGCTTGTGCACATGGGCACACCTATATAAAGGAAAACTTAAAAAAGAGTCATAGTTATCAAGTGTGCACTTGGTGTTGAAAAACATGCTTATAAAAAGAAGATAAAAAATGCATGTTCAAAGTTCATTTTATAGTGTATTGGTGTGTGTAAAGTAGAAGGGATTCAAAATGTCAAAGTAGATTTTTCAAGGTTTTTCAAAAGGTTAGCCATGTTCAAAGGAGAAGCTATAGAATCATTAAAGCCATCCAAAGCCACCAATCTAGAAGTCGTTTTAGCCTGCACTAAAAATAGTTCGCCATCCCATTTATAGTTCGCTTTTGTGATGTACACTACTCCCTTCGAGGAGTTTCAAAATGAAGTTTTTAAAGGGAATTCCTCTTTACCAATGTTGGACTCCTCTTTAAAAACTTCGGGATTGGAAGTTGGATTTGTCAGTGGTCTTGTGTTTTCTCCCTATAAAAGAAAAAGATTTGTGGAGATGAACCCTTGTACTACGATAAAGCAAAAATCTATGGAACAATTTTTTAAACTACCATGACTTTGTGTTGGTTGTGTGGTGTTTCAAGCTTTGTAATGTTTTGTATTTTGTAGTCTTTTAGTTGTTTTGCTTGATTGTTCTTCGATGTTTGGCTGTGCTTAATGCTCTATCTTTTTCCTTGTACAAGGGTCAGGGCCCTTTCAAAACCCTACTTATCTAATCAAAAACATTGAGAACCCCATAAAACATTGTAAGGGTTCTCATTGTAGAAGCAAAGTGGGAAAGAAGAGAGACAGCTTTTATTACAATGGTACTTGGATAG
This sequence comes from Sequoia sempervirens, assembly GCA_007258455.2. Taxonomy (NCBI): domain Eukaryota; kingdom Viridiplantae; phylum Streptophyta; class Pinopsida; order Cupressales; family Cupressaceae; genus Sequoia; species Sequoia sempervirens. Next base: position 32,109 of record VDFB02367720.1, read on the forward strand.
CATCAACTGTCAAGAATAGGCAGACTGTATTTTCAAGAGAGTGATCACTTTCAATGTCACTTATCTTTCTCTTCTATATCACTTGTTTCTTAATTTAATCCACTATTTAGTTTCCTATAAAATTCTATGTTTATTACTCAACCCAACCCTAGAGTAGAATATTTAGGTAATAAAATTCAGCTTGCTGATAAGGACTGGATGGACATGAGATATCAGCCTGTCATAATAAGTAGAAAACTTCTATGAATCTATATCACCCAAGATGTAAACATTTGTAATGTGCAATTCTATTACTTCAACCCTAAATATGATTAAAGGGTGTAATATTTGCAAGTTCTTGTTATAGAAGACAGAAAAGTCATTAAATGAAAGAAATGGTAAGAAAAGGCATCTCAAGATGATGTGTAAATGCTGATGTGAATCACGAAGCTCAAAAAGTGACTTATCATGAAACTCCTAATGGCATTGGGAAGAGAAATAAATAGTTAATGCAGCTGTATAACTCTGTAGAACAAACAGAGGCAATCTAGAACCATGATCAATGCAAAAGCTGACCATAACTAATACTTGGTAGGTAATAATGGAGCACAGCCAGATAGACTTGAATCTTGATACTCTCACAGTCTGGGTCCCAAATTTACCACTCCACTAAGCCATGGAGATGCATATTAAACAAAATTCTAAACTTTAACTAATTAAGATGCAAATCCTAATCTATGCAGGCAAATTAGAATGTCAATTGCAATCCATATGATGATTATGCTGATACAGAATACATCCAATTTGGAAATTTACATCTAAAGCAATATGCAAATGCATACATAATATGGTTGTGGCAGCCAGAAAGTTAATTTTTCCAACTGAGACACATCAATTTCACTTCTATTTTTCAATGATAGGTCCACCTTGGTATGTGTCCAAACTAGATGTGTGATTTGTCTATGTCATTATTTTTTCTCTCAAAAATGAGTCAGGCAGAAGTATCTTTCTGAGCTGTCACATGGAACAGAAACCAAACCTTTGGACCAGTTTGACCAAAAACAGCATTATTTGCTGCAATTGTCAAATCGCAAACCATGTGCAAAACATGCCCACCACCGACTGCATATCCTGCTACCTGATATACAGGAAACAAAAAACATACATAAATTTGGACCAAACATAAATCTAAATCTTATGAGAAAAAAGACTATGATAACTATCATACCATTGCAATAACTGGTTTTGGAAGCCGTCGTATCTGAATCTGCAACAGATAAAATAAAAAATTAAATTTAAATCCTATTTTCAGTTTTATCACATCCAATTTCAATAGGTGAAAAAATATAGTTTCAAACATCTAGAACCTATGTGATAAGTTTCTGTGAGGATTACAACTTGGTTGTACTATAATTTTCAAGGACACAAAATAAACTCCAACATTTGAAGGAAGTGATAAATATTTTATCTCCAAGTTACTCGGCTTAAGCATAAAGAAGGCAGGTAGAGAATCTTGTCTGTTGATAACAGACTAAATATATATAGCAAAAACATAAACCAATAGAGTTCAAATCCAATTAAACCAATTAAGGTATATTTAATTAAACCACAAAATGGAAGATAAGAAAGCATATAAAAACTAGAAAACCATAATAAACATCAAATATACATGCAGAAACCCTTTCGGAAAAAATCTTTGCCACCAAAGAGACACTAAGCTTGTATTAATCTAAGGAACAAGAGTACATCAATACAATCCACTCAATCTTCTTCAATCTAATAGTGTTCCAGCAGCATACTAGTAGACCTACATAACACTATGAAACCTCTATCTCATGCCTCCAATAAGTAGAGTATGTTGATAGCATAAAATACATTAGCTATAAATTACATATTAGTTATGTTGTACTCTTGATTAGTTAGTGGGTATGGTTATGCCTTGTCAGCTGATAGAATTATTTTTGGTAATTGCCAACTGTTGGAATTCCCTAGCAATTGTCGACAAGTTTATATAGTCCTATAGTTGTGGAAAGAGACCATATATTGCAATTGTTCCCTTATTCCAGTTTTGCATAAGAGCATCTAATGAATAAAGAAAGAAACTCTTATATCATATAGAAACTCTCATGAATTGCTCTACAATTCTCGTATGAATCATTTATGTGTATGAAAAATCAATTTACTATGTTGTATATTCATCTACCAAGTAAACATTTGGTGACATTGCCTTTAAAGAAGTCAGATTAAAATGGCCACATAAATGGAGCAACTGGTTGAAGAACCAAAGAATCCAATTAAGAAAAAGAAGACAACCTCACAGAAGATCTGGTCTATTTGTGGGACATATCTATGAAAGAACATGTGTCAAAGGAAGCCAAACTAAGGGAAGTTCCTCAAGAGATAATCTCTAATAAAACCTAAGAGTGTAGAAGTAGATATACTCCTTGACTATCTATCAAGACTCCTTGCAAGACATTTTAGAATACTCCAAGATCCGCATGCCAAATGAGACTGTGAAGCACATAGACAACAAGTAAGGTAGCCTACAAGGATAGAAGTTGACAAGAAGAAGAGAAACGAAACATAAACCAGCGTCGCACTCCCCAAAATTAATTAATGCCCTTATACCCAAAAAAAAGTGGGAAGAAATCATAGAGTGGTCAAAGAAGAAAACAAGAGGTGAGACAATATTTGAGGTTCATAGAGCAAAGAGACAACTAAAACAAGAAACTGAAGAAAACCCAACCATACAAAGGAGCCCACTTGAGAAAGAATTAGAAGTTGAAGCGTGAATCGAAGCCATAGTTGAGAATATAAAAAACCATTATATTCCCACTACAAGGAAACATACAAAGTAAGAGTGGAAGGAGATAGCCAGACACCTACCACTATCAAATGAGGCATGGGCTGATTTGTTGGACCAAGTAGAAAAATCAAAACAACTCCATTTGAATGAGGGAAATTGGGAGAGAGTCCAAAAATTCCTTCATAAACAAGGAAAAAGAAATGTATGAGAACAACCTTTGAGGCATCAAAGGGTGGTTAATTGAGGAAACCAAGCCAAAAACTCCAAGGCTAAAATCAACTGAATGCAATACAAGTGTATAGAACATTGAAAATGTAAATTTGGTAAATAATCAGATCTGTATATTGACAGAAGAGCCTTGCTCTTATAGAATTTACAAACCCTACAAATTAGGGAGTATCAATAGTTAACTATCCCTACAAATAGTTAACTATACACTACGAATAGTTACAAATAGATAATTAAGACACTACGAATAGTTACAAACAGATAACTAAGAGTTAAAAATAGATACAAAGGATAGTGACCATTAATAGGTAATATATTATTTTAATACCCTCCCTTAATGGTCGATCTATCAACTACACAAAGAAGCCCCCTAAATTTCACGAACTTATCTGGGCTCAGAAACTTGGTGAGAATATCTGCAGTCTAATCCTCTGTCGAAACATACTGCAATGCTATGGGTCTGTCTTCGACAAGCTAGCGGATGAAGTGACAATGAAGATCAACATGCTTTGTTCGTTCATGGAATACTGGATTCTTGGCGAGTTTCAACACCCCTTGATTGTCGCAATATAAGGGGGAAGGTCCTACTTGAGACATTTGCATGTCTGAGAGCATCCTTCGAAGCCAAACTGCCTCACAAGCTGCTTTAACATCTCCTCGAAAATTCGGCTTTGGTCAAGGAGAGAGCCACTACCTGTTGCTTCTTGTTGGTCCATGTAACTGCACCTGTACCCAAACTAAATACATACCCTAAAGTAGACTTCCTGTCATCAACAGAACCTGCCCAATCTAAGTCTGTATAACCAATCAGCTTTGGATCTTTGCACCTCCCATATAAAATGCCAAGGTTAGAAGCGCCTTTCACATATCTCAACACGCTTCGCTGCAACCCAATGTTCAGCTTTAGGGGTTGACATGAAGCGAGAGATGTCGCTCACTGCAAAGCTAAGGTCAGGTCTAGTGGCAGCGAGATAGATGAGACTGCCCACAAGTTTCTTGAATTCTGATTCGTTCTGCATGGGTGAATCCAACTGAGCTGATAACTTTATCCCTCTCTCCATAGGTGTAGATGCTGGTTTGCAATTTGTCATCCGAAACTTGTCCAACAAGCTCTTGGCATACTTCAACTATGAAATGAAGGTGTTGTCAGTGTTGTACTCAAACCAAATTTTTTGCTTCATTAAGGCATTTTCCTTAAAAGAGTCTAAACCTTGTTAAAATGATGTCAAAATACAATTTTTGGGCAAGTCAAGTATGGACTTTGGTCAGTGTCATGTCAGTCATCAGCAGCAATTGGTCAATACTTGGAGATCAGAACCTAAACCTGGGACTCAAAGTAGGACATGTTATGATGGAGAAGTGCTTCACGACAGAATTATACTCCTACAAGGTCAATTTAGTGGCCAAAACAGTGTTTACGGAACATGAAATAGATAAAGACATTTTGCAGAAAGCAAATTTGCGCCCCTGTAGCCTAGGGGCGCCCTTCTTTTTGAAGGCTCAGATTTAGTTGCTTTCGCTTGCAAATACATTCAATCTCTTCAGAATTGAACCAGCTTTCCGATGAGCTATCAAGCGAAGTCATCCGGGGTGTAGAACTCCGACAATTGAAGTCAGAAGTTGAAGCTACGAAGAGAATGCATGTCACAGAGGCTGTCAAATTTTCAATTTCTGCGCCATTGTAGCCCAAGTGTGCCCTTGAATTTGACCCCTCAAATGGATGAATCTACGAAATTTGTTTCCTGGGGGATCTTTTCTAATTCAATTCAACTCTGCAACACACCAGTTCGCAAGATGATCCAACATACTAAGAGATTGTGACAGAGGTTCTACCGAACACGTAAAATAGAGGGTGGAAAAATGTAGAAATACACACCTGTACCTCTATAGGCCAGGGGCGCCTAGCCTTTAGGCCTGCCAAATCGGGTCTTTTGCAGTCATAGTCTTCACAAGACTTATGTGAAATCCTCCTGGCTATCCAGTGAATCCAGCCATCAACCCTCGGGATTTGTCAAACACTCGTACATGAAGGGTCAGTGGGGATCGCTGAAGAAATCAGACAACCAGAAAAATGGCTGTGGGGGAAATACACTCCCTTGGAAAAGGCGCCCTTCTTTTTGAGGTCTTAGAAGCAGTTTTCTCGCTTCGTCACCTCCAAAGACATCTCTTCTCAGTGCTTCTAGCTACGCAGAGAGATTGTCGATGCGCGAATCGGAGTACTCCAGCTCTCGGTGTCAGGGGTCAAAGTATGGCGTCCAGATGAAAGTTACACTTTTGTCAAATTAGTGATTGCGCCTTCACAGGCTAGGGGTGCCCTTCCTTTTGGGGTTCCTAATGGAGACTGAATTCTCTAAACCTCTTATGCATTCACTTACAAGCAAGCTTAGAGGATTATCAATCACAGAATATATCTCGTCCCTACATTCTCTAAGAAGTTTGAAATCAGCTAGCTGGTCTCCTACCTCCATTACACCCAACTAAACATTCGCTAACATGCACTTTGTTGATTCAAGCTCAAGAGTAAGCTTATCAACCTTTCTTTCACATCCTTGAAATAAACCAATGATCTTCTTTGTGAATTCGTAGGCATAATCTCGATCTTTAATCCAGCATAGATACCCTGATTTCATAATCACTAAGGAGTCTTTAATAAATTGCAAATTAAAGAGAGTGACTCCATCCCAAACTCCTTCCTGTCTCTCCTCATCGCTCAAACTATGTAAGCGGTCAAATTTGAACAAGGCATGCACCTCATCCCCAATGGAAAACATGAATTGTCCTTTCCACTCACAAAAGTGCAAGGATGGCGAACTGTTGATAGGTTGCATTTCAAAATCAGAACTTTGTTCCTTGTCTTTGTTGCCCCCATAGCTGCTCCAAGACTCCTGTCTTTCACCACCCACCAACTCTTCATCAGCAAAGGCCCCATGGTCTTCTAGCTCTATTTCCCCTTCATTGTCTCCTTGAGTATATGTTAAAGAAGCCCCCAATTTGATCAATTAGTCATTATTAATCGCAGACCTGGAAGTTTTAGCAGCAAAAAACTTTTCTTTAGTGGCTGCAACCAAACTAAAATGGTCATTATGGGGTTTTTTCATGCAAGCTACTTTGTCAAAAACTTCTCCTCCAAAGGCCATCTCATAGCTTGTAGTGAAATCTAAATTTTGTTCTTTATTGGGATCAAAGGGAAATCTATCCCATACAAGTTCCTTAACAAAATTAGGTGCCTTCACACCCGGATCCCAAATGCTGAAGGGCTGATTATTTTGTTCAAAAAGAAACTGTCCTTCATACTCCACTTGGAATGGTGACTCTTTGAATGAGACACCTCCCAACTCAACAAAACTGATATCTTCATGAGAATCTTTCTCCAAGAGCTTAGTTTGATGATCAAACGATTCTAATCCATAACTATTCATGACATCTTCACTGGAATGAAGTAAAGGATCATCATTACTAGCTGATTTGAAGACTTCATCCTTCTTGTCTTCAATGAGCCCTTCATGTAAAAGTATATTACTGATCTCTTCATAAGTGGTTACAAGCATACCAAGGAGCTCTTCTTGATTACTTGTTGTAGACTCTTCATGTGTATTCAAAATTGATGTTGCCTCCTTGCACTCACCCTTAGCATGTGCGAACAACTACATATCAATAGGTACTTTTTGAGAAACTGTCTTAGAATCATTGAGAAACAACATTTTATTCCCATCCTTTGCACTAATAACTACCTCATTTTTCTACTCTGTCTTCTTCAAGTGTGGCTTCAATTTTCTCTCACACTGAATGAACAAATCTCTGATCAACAAACCAGCAGTAGAGGAATTCTTTCCTTCTTGTTCATGAATGTTTAACAGAAAAGTTAGGACGGATTTTGGAATGTCATCCATCTCATTGATAGTCAAAACTAAAATGCTTCTCATTGCTGCCACTACAACCTCCTCCTGTTCACTCCAAGTTGAAATGAAGAGGTAATGGATCAAATAATATATTCGATCTTGCATACCTAATTCAACCAGCAACATACTTGTTTTGAGTTCAAAAAATATCTTCAATATAGCAACTCTTCTTGGAAACAAACTACTTCCAGTTTCATCCAAATCTTGAAAACTCTCCAATATCATATTTAATATGATCTTCATGGTTTCAACATCATAGGGAAAATGGGGATTTACAATTCTTATTATCTCCATTAAAAAAGAAGAAATCAGCAGCTTGGTTTCTTCATCAGGATGCCCCAACCAATAGGGCTGATTCAAAGTATTCACTACAGGAGCTAGTGCCAACTCCATTTTCTCTTAAGGTGATGGCTTCACACGTCTCAAGCATTGTTCTAACAAATGAAGAATGTTCTCTTCATTTTCTCTTGACTGAAATTCTTTACCAAGTCTCCTTCCAGCCATAAAGAGAGTCTCTGCCAACTTCATCTCTTCTTCATTAGCCATGCCTAACTACCAACTTCTGGATACCACAAGGAGCTGAACTGGAGTCTACTCTGACTTTCGATGTAGTACCGAAGATCTTTCTCACTCATCTGACTAAACATGAAGCATTGATCCATAAGATGGCAGGATCTTCTGCTCTGATACCACTGAAATATGCCCCTTACTTTTTTCTCAAAAATTAGACACACAAACCAGCATCAAACCACTGATTAGCGTTAGCTCCAAATGCAAATCAGCATGGAAAGTAACTCTAACCAAGAATGTTCACCAAGATCCCAATGTGGGCGAGGTGATAGCATATGGTCAGAAGATCATTAGGTATAAATTGAACTGAAATAACAATTCATCTGCTGATGCAAGCATCCACAAGCAGTGGGAATTCTCCACTTATTCAATGGGTGAGATTATTACATTATTAAGGCGGCAAGCCAGCCATTCAATCCTCTCTTCCACTTATTTCGTGGGGGGTAAACAATCCACACAACCACTTATTTTGTGGGGGGAATTTACAAACGAGAAAGATGTTTATTCTAAAATTCAACCACTCAATTGTGGGAGTGTAATCAAGTATAAATTGCAGCAATAAAATGAAATAGCCGTTAGTACTACTAACTAGCTTTACAATGAATAGAAATAGCTGCAAATAAGAGAGATAAGCTTCCAGAATGTTCTTTATCAACATTGGCGGTAAACCATCCAGGGGTACTTAATGTGAGAAATAAAAAATGATTGCAGCAATAAAGGACTGGAACAGTACTACTGTTTACAGTCTTACAATATAGAAAGAGAGCTGCAAATTACATGAATATTACAATGTTTTCAAAGCACCAAGATACTAAATGATTCCATGATAAATATTAACAATTATTGATGAAGAAAGGACTAGAAATTCAAAATGAAACAAATCTGATGTAAATCTACAATTCTGGAAATGAATAACCAGCAACTATAAGAATCAATTAAATGCTCATAACTTCACCAAAATACCTCCGAATGGCGTGAAACGAAGTGCAATGAACCTCTAGAGGATAGGCGCCCATGACAAGATGAAGAAACAGCCTCAAAAGTCATCCATTAATTTATGGCACAATTCCCAATGCTCTCCAAATGGTACAGCTCTTGAGAAGGGCGATTTAGCAATATAAAATCAAAGACTTGGAAATAAATTCCAATCTCTTGTGGAAGGGGTCGCCTTGGGTCTAGAAACACTTTGCAAACATACCGAAAATGATATATAATTTGCTCAAAAAGCTGTTAATAAAAAACACTTTCGCTGTAGCAATATCAGCAACACCAAAACTGAGAAAAACTCCAAAATCTTCAACAATTGAGCTCCATCTGCTAGTCTGAATGAAAAGCAGCAATAAAAACCAATTACGTGTTGTCTCTCAAACACGAAATTGATTGGAATCTAGGAGGTAAGCATCCCTCGAAGAAATAATCACAATCTCATTTCAACAGCATAACTTTAGCAATTAACAATGCATACCAAATGCTGGAGCAAAGCTTCATATTTAAAGAGAATGAGATGACTTCACTTACCCCTCATGGTACGCCAAAAGTCACATTTGAAACTTTTCAAATTTCCAAAAGTTATTAATTCCTCCTCAAGATGGCGTCCACTTCATGGCAATTAAAACTTCATTAAATATTTATTTTTTCCTTTATGAGGGCGTCCCCCTTCAAGTCCACCTTTTAAACACAACTTGAAGTTATCATCCTAGGCCAAGGGGATCAACAAAGAAACATAACATTAATTGCTTTGTATTAAATAATTGCCATTAAAACTGCATTTTGGAAGCTATACCAAAAATACCAACTGCTCCAACAAGAAAGAACAACTAAAATACTGCCAAACATAGTATTTACTAAAAATAGTAAACACCAAGAAATGCCACAGAACCTCCAAACAAAGGAAACCCTAATTTCACTTCTGATCAACCTACGGATTTCCGGAAATAGGCTATCAGTCAAAGAAGAGCGTATGGCCAAAATGGGGACATTACAGAATTACTTTGAATCTCTTCTCATCCACTTAACAGTTACACGGCACTTAGGATATTAATATATGTATATCCTACTCATTCATTTTATTGGCCTGCAGACTCCAATAACTTCACACGGCTGGAAAAAATATATTTGCATTAAAGTCTTCACTGAAAATCGTATCCACTAGCTCCCTAATTTTCCAAAATCCCAACACAGATACAAGAACTTTGAAATTTGACTCTAAAAGAGACTTCATAAAATTTGCAAACTCCAATTGCTAAAACCAACTACGAAATCTGAGTGATTTAGCTAGTGAAGAATTGGGTTTTCGTCCAATCCTGAGAACCCGAGGGTTTCCATCCTCGAGCCCTGAAAGCCAAACTCTTTAAAACCAAATAGAACCCAGCCTAAACTCCCCAATGAACTTCCCAAACCTTTTATTTCATTTTCTCTAACTGCTCCAAGATTCTTGAAAACCAAATTTACCCTTTTTAATTAAACTCCTTATTTCTCCAAAAACAATTTTTTTAATAAATTAATTAACTTTTCTGACTAAAGTCGCTTTTATATTATAATTAAATTAAGTTGCCTTTTATTTTTATGTTTTTTTCGACAACTAAATTAATTAATTTAATTATTAAAATATTCCTCGCACCATAACTAAACTATGGAAAATACACAACTCCAACTGGAAACGCAACTGAAGTTGCCAAAAATACTCCAAATCTCCTCAGACAATTGATAACCCCTCTCCCAATACTGACTGCCACCGAGAAAACCAATGGCTACAATCAACGTTGACGTGATCGAAAATGGGGACATTACAGAGGAATACATTTCAACATCTTTATTCCCAAAGGACATGCCATCAAGCAAGATAAGGAAATTGGCACTCAAAGCCAAAACATTTCAATTGATCAATGGATTCCTATACAAGTTGGGCCCAAAACACATCTTGAGAAGGTGTGTAATGTAGGGAGAGGTAAGGTGTGTGTTCGAAGAGGCACATGAAGGGTTGGCAAGCAGCAATATGCAGCCCGATATCATTGCAAGGAAAGTCCTAGCTAGTTTGTGGTGGCCAACGCTCCACATGGATGAAAGGGAAGGGAATGGGTGGTTAGATGTGATACATGTCATGGAGTAGGGAAACAACTAGAAAGATGAAATATGCTAACCAATTTTTTCGATGAAGTAACACAACATAACCAGCAATAGTTGATTGGATTAGCGTTAGCATTAAACTGAAAACTGAACTTGAATTGAAGAACTACTCAACGTCAAGAATGTGCACTCAAGATCCCACTGAGGGCGAGGTGCTAACATATGACGGAGTGTTAAAGATTGAAATTATGAAATGATAGGCGGATAACCAGCCATGACAACAATTCCACACTACCACCAAACAGTGGGGGGAAAAGATTACAATAAGAACAATTCATCCGCTGCGGCGGGCATCCACGGACTGTGGGGATTCACCACTTTGAGTGGGTACAAGAGTTACAAAACAATTTAACCACACTGGCGGTAAACCATCCAGGGGACTTTAATGAGAGTTTAATCAAATAGTTGCAGCAATAATAATGGTTAGATTAGTACTACTAATCAGAACCTTACAAATTCAACATGACTGCAAATACATGAATTACAATGATAGAGAAATGAGATAAGGAGATAAGAATGAATTCTAACAATGTTCTTTGCTTTCCAATGACTGAAAAATGATGAAAACTGGAAACTGATAAATCTGATGTAAAATCCTGAGTTCTGGAAATTTATAACAGCAAACTGGAAAACAGTAAAATACTCATAACTCACTCATTTCACCTCCGAATTGACTGAAATTTGTTGCAAAGGACTCTCAGAAGATAGGCGACCAAACCAGGAGGAAGAAACAGCAGCAAATCACGTCTTTTAATTTCTGGCACAATTCCCAATGCAACTGAAAAAGTACGGCCTCCTTGAGAAATCGATTTTGCAAGTATAAAATAAATACTTGGAATTAAATTCCAATACTTTGTGAAAAGTGGCGCCTTCAGTCAACAAATGGATGGCCAAAGTACCCAGAACAAAATAAAATTCACTCCAAAAGATATGAACAAAACTCAGCTTCAGCTGTAGCAAAAACCAGGAACTCAAAACTGTGAAATACTCCAAAATTCATTAATCTTTGATGCACAATCTGCTAGTCTGATGTTGAGAAGCAGAAATGTAGCCAACTAGGTGTTATATTGCAAACACGAAATTGGATGAAAGGCTAGGAGGTAGACACCCTCGAAGCAATATGTCAATTGTCATTTCGACAACATAACTTTAGCATAATTTTCATGGATGGATTGCTGGAGCAAAGACCTTCAATAAATAAGAGCTCACAAACTCTTCAAATGCCTGAGAAGCAGACCAAAAGACACAGGAGACCCTTCAATTACCAAAAACCATTCAGCTTCTCAAGGTGGCGTCCCAAAAGGTCTCAAAGAAAAACACTTTATTCAAATAATATAAAAGTGGCGTCCACTTTCAAGATGAGAAAATATTTGAATAAAGAATAAATAAACTTATGATGAAGGCGTACCCTTCATGGCCCCACATTAAAAACAACTTAAGTTATCTCCTTAGGCCAAGGTGGGGGTCAACAGTGAATTAAAACATAATGCCTTTAATTAAATAATTTTCGCCAAATAAAGCTTTCTGAAGACCAAGCCAAAATATAACAACTGCTCCAACTGCAAGGAACTAAGAATAGACAACTGCAACTGCCACAACTAGCATTTACTAAAAATAGTAAATAACATGAAATACCACAAAACTCCAAGCCAAGAAACCCTAATTTTCACCTCATTCCAGTCTACGGGTTCCGGAATAGACTGATGAACTGCAAGGCTAATCACTGATGAGAAGGGGACATTACAAAAGAAATTTCATGCCACTTTCACCATCCCAATGCAAGAATTGTTTGAACGATGGGGACTAGACTTCATAGGTCTTCTCAAAGTCAACTAGCTACATAGATGCAGGTATATCGTAGTGGCAACAAAGTACCTAATAAAGTGGGTAGAAGCGCAAGTATTACCCGATAGCACAAATTTAAGTACAACCTTATAAAGAAAGACCTATTATATTGAATACAACTATACAATTAAGGGAATAATCACTTGAGAAGTACAATAATTTCCTCCTTTCACTATACGATACTTTGAAATGGATTATCACTGTACAATTGTCTACTATCTTATAATTTTCTAAGAGTTCACCACCATATGGCCAACATCACATAGCATTCTATACTTCATTGGGCTTTCCTCCACCATACAGTTTGAACTTTTGTCATCTGCCATACAACCTCTATTGCCCAAAGCCATACGCCTTGGTTCCACTGTACGTCTACGTTGTGTATAGTCTGATTCTCTACAACTAATTGCTAATATTGTACGTTCTATCGATTTTGCTTCCACCAAACAGTTCAATCTCCTAGTCATTGTTGTCATACATCAAACGAATTCAAAAGGAAGGTCTATAGTACAATTAGCATACTTCACAATACAAATTAACCCCTACAACATCGTTGTATAATTGTTCAAAATCTCAACTTTCACCTTACAGTTTGTACTTATTGATCCTATCATATGATTGAAGAGTGTTGTCATACGATCTAAACTTAAGGATACTATTGTACGTTTAGAGTTGCTCAAACATCCACTAAGGTTTGATGATCCCTAGACCATTGTACAACCCCTACTAGCCACCACCCTACAACCTACTAGCTATCCTTTTCTCCTATGTCAATTGTATGGTCATTGTGAATCAACTAATGGAGTGCAGCTTCAAATCAATGAAGTTATACAAAATTGGGTTTGTATTCAAAGTATGACTGAAAGATTTTCAGGTATATGTTCTTTATCAATAGTATGGCATAGCCATGAAGAATTGAAAGTTCATTGGAATAAGTTAATAACTACCAAAAGTGTCATATTATTTAATTCGAGGAGTCTCCAATATATTCATTTTATACAAGCTACCATGAGATATTAAAATTTGTCATCCAATTGATACAAGGACTACAAGTAATCATGGTCAAGAAAGTGAAGAAAGTATCTTCAAATAGTGAATTAAATATAACAAGCAACTCCTCTCCACATCTGAAAATTCGAAAAAACAGCCATATATAGAGCCCTGGAAAAATAAAGTGGTGGCACACCAAGAAAACCACCTACAACAAGGATGAAAGGAAAGAGGAAACAATGATAACCAAAAAAGAAAGGAACTAATACCGTAAAATCTCACTCTTGGGAGAATCTTACTGCTACCAAATTTTGATCATGGTGAGCAAATAATCCACATAGACCATCTACTCAAAGTTGCATTGGTTTCAGCTAAGGTAGATAAAATGATCCATATCCCTTACTTTAATTTTAGAGAGTTTGAACCATATTTGATGAACATGATATCTAATTATAATAAAGAGAAAAAATCTGTAGTGCAATATAGGGATTCAGCAGTCAGTAGCACATATGCTCCTGATTTTTGTAAAGTATTTGGGGTCCCATGTTCGGGAATCTCAATGTTAAAACTCACAAGTCATGTCATTCATGGACAAAAGGAAGTAGCTATTCAAATGCTACGTAGGGGCAATCTAATAAGTAAAGAACAAGCAAACATTTGGAGTAAAGGGAATAGGGGTCTCAGAAAAGATTATTTAGCCAATGATGAATGGAAATGTATTTTGTAACTTATCAAAAGCAAGCTAATGGGAGCTACAAGAGCCTCAAATGTCGTAGTTTGGAATACTAAGTACATGGTTCAGATTAGCAAGGGAAAGATTTGCAATTGAGAAAAACTACTCTTTGTACGAATATAGGAGTTCCTATTCTTCAAGCATAAATGTTTTTACATGTCATAGCATGCAATTGCATTGTTCATGCATGTGATTTATACGCAAACACCATGTAACGCCCACCGTGCAAACCCCAGAGAATCAACATTGCACAACAATTTTTTTTTTAAATAATACACAAAGTAAACATGCATTTGTACATTAATTACATTTACATTGCACATTAACAACTTAACGTTACATTCTCTGGGGCACGCGAGGTTACTTCGCCAAAACAATTAATAACAAAAAGTAAAAGATAATGATAAATAGCATATCCATTAACATTCTAATAACCATGAATAAGAGTACATCCATAAACCAAGAGTGAAAGTGTCACTACATGATTATACAAAATCTCTCACAATAATGTTACAAAAGTCCCTAACTATTACATCAACAGTTATACAATACATTACATGATTTGATGAATGAATTACAATACAATTCCCAACATGTGGGATGATACAAAGTACAATAACATCAGAAACTACAGAGTGAACACTGGTACAATTCCAACTGTAGAAATGCCGCGAGCAAAGAATGTTGATGGGGAACCCAACGGGTGCGGAGCACGTTCCACCCAACCATGTGAATTATGAATAACTCACCCCCCGTGCTCAGAGGTGACAAGGAAGTTAACTCGACCATGATTGTCAAACTGACTCCATGAACAACATAGTACAAATACAATTACAACTCAAGGTTACAATGACATAGACCACAACATTCACGAGTCAACAAATAAGATAAAGATAAGAGACTCACCACAATAATCAAAGCAATGAAAATTAAACAAGTCCAAGGAACATTCATAACTCATTCTCAAAAGAATCTGAAACACATTAAGCATACAACTTTCAAAATACATTTCCAGAGGCAATAAGCCACAAAGCAAACGGGTGTCTTAGTGGAGAGTGTCATCGCATAGCTCTCATGGGATCTCCTGGCTCTTCCTCCAACTGAGGCGCCGGCCCCCACGAAGAGCCACTCTCCCTAAGACCCCTAACATAAAACAAATCCAAACAAGGGTTGTACTATAACAAATAAAACATATAACTCAAAACAAAACATGCGAGGCAAAACCATCTCGTGATAACTCATAATCACGACGACTACAACCTCGTACAACCCTTCCAAATAATAACGCTCAAAATCATGTAATATTCAAATCCCAAAAGTACAAGAATAAACGTCCAACAAAATAAATCATGCCTACGGAGAGGACCAATTTTAACAATAACTAAAATTGAACTCACAATTAACAATGGGGTTTCTGCATCGAAAGGAAAGCCAACAATGATTAAAATGGCAAAATAAACCACTCCAAAGGGTTTCAAATTCAAAATAACATAACTAGCAACACATTTTATCCTATCACAAAATCTCTACTCCCACAAAGAATTCTATGAAATAAAATACAAATGATAAATAATTTCTCCTTTTTAATAATTAACAAAACTATGAATTCCATTTTTCGAACCAGACAACCTATATTGTGCTTCTCTATTTCTATCTAATCAACACCATTTAAATCCCTAATTTTTTTTAACAATCATAAGAAGATTTATTTATATATATATATATATATATAAATATACGAAATTTGTATATATATATAATATATTTATATATACATTTCAAATGAACAAATATCCAGTTATAGGTACAGAGGACAAAAGAATAACAGAATAAAAATAGCTTATTATATATATATATATAAAGGATATTTTTTTCATAATCCCCAAAACAAATTGTCCTCACAGAAAACTATGTATATTTTCAAAAGAAACAAACAGAATCAATTTAAGGCATAGTTTATTTTCAGAAACACAACATTATTTTCTCAAAGCCAAATTGAAAGAATATTCATAGAGCAAATTTTTATAGACAATCTTTGTTTAATTTCTACAGTAATTTTCACTTTTCAATAATTTATCTTTTCTAAGGTTTCATTTTTCTTTCACCAAATAATCTAATTACTTTTCTGTTTTCTTAAAATCAGAAGACCAGAGAAGAAATAGATAAAACCTGGAGTCCTGCGCTTATTTGAAAATCTGATGATGCTCGTTGATTCTGATGGCCTCTCCGAAGAGCTCCTCGTTCCTGCTTCGAAAT
Organism: Sequoia sempervirens; assembly: GCA_007258455.2. Lineage (NCBI taxonomy): Eukaryota > Viridiplantae > Streptophyta > Pinopsida > Cupressales > Cupressaceae > Sequoia > Sequoia sempervirens. Next base: position 48,541 of record VDFB02367720.1, read on the forward strand.
CTCTTCTCCAGAATACCGTACTCGAATTTGAATCTCAGACTTTACTCAGAAGACTCTCTCCAGGATTTTTCAAACAAAAGAATGAAAATATTTTTCCCCAAAAACTAAGAAGATTTCATCAATACATAACTATTCACTTGTGCAGCTTCTGTCTCAATAATCCTCTGTGTGTGTAAAACTTACAAAAATTTCAATTAAATAAAAGATATTCCAATTTCTTCCAAAAGCTCACCAAAAATCAAGAATAAAAGAAATTAATTCTTTAAAAGCAAGCTTTTCAATCAGATCTGCATTCTAATTCGTTCTCACGACTTTTTTCATTCTTTTATTTATTTTTTTGTTTTAATTTCTGTTTTTACAACTTTACTTGCACAACACATTATCTAATTAATTTAAATAATTTATTCTAACAATTATCCTCAACAAGACAATTAATTATAATAATAAAACACAATTTAATATTTTAATTATCATTTAATAAACTCATGACTTTTAAAAATAAATAAAACATTTAAAAATTTAAATACAATTTAATCTAACATTAAAATAAACAATCATTTCCATCATTTAAAAAAATAAATCACAGCTTATAAAATACCAACATTAATAAAATATGACATAACACAACCACAAACCACAATAACGACAACTACAAAAACGTACAATACCAATCAAACAAGACGGTCTGACATCATGGGACGGGATGACTTCCAAGTCATCTCTGTTTCAACATTATGCCGTTGGGTTATTGGTGCTCGCCCTGTCCTGCCGAAGCAGGTGGAATCGAGACTATGTACCTGCAATCCCTGCATACAAACGAAGTCGTGTACATGTGCATACATATATAAAATCAAAGCATTGTATTGTGAGAAGGAATCGCAGCGTAGCAGAGCACCCGCGAACGAGTGGTGCTACACTATCCTTCATCACATCTATCCAAACAATATAATATAACCGATAAATTAATCATTTCTAAACTAACAAATCATATCATAACATAATTTACTAAATTAATGCATCGCAATGTTACTGAAATCAAACTAATATCACCAACCACAATATCATATCAATAACCATGTCCTCTAATGTATAGGCATAAATAACAAGGTCTACTAACCAAACCAAACAATAACAGTCTCATCACAGTATCAAAGTACCAAATCAACACATAGAAAAACAAATCTAAACCGTAACAGGAGGGGTATTACACACCATCCTTAGCAACAGACAAATTTCAACTAGGTACAAAATATGATCCTACTTGGCACTCCATCTTCAAATCCAAGTCCCTGAGTATACAGATTATGGGAGGGAAAGGAGACAAACCCAAGACCAGCAATACCACTGCAAGAAAGAGAAAAAGTGCACAAGTTGAATCATCCTCTAAAAAAAAGAACCCATAGAAGAAGGCGACAATGAAGGGGATGAGAAGATTGAGATCATCAAAATAATTATATGTCCTATCCCCACACTTTTAGAACCTCCTCCAGTCACCACACCTATAGAATTATCCAAAGAATCCTTAGAGCATATAGACGAGTGATTGAGCTTATTGGGGCTCCTATTGACATCATAGAGTATCCTCCTTTTAGCCCTCGCATGAAACAGAGCAACAATCAGAACAAAATACTCAATTATTCCCTACTCTTCTAATGAGCACACAATTATACTGAGAGGGGGGGAGGGGGGTAGGGGAGGTGAATAAGTATAATACAATCTTTTACTTTTTCAAACTAACAACCACAATAATATCATTTGCACAATATCATTCACATAAGATCTAATAATTATGCAACACAAGAGGAACACACGTTTTACATGAAAACCCTTACGGGAGAAAACCATGGAAAAATATTGCTTTTATATAAATATCTTTTACAATCTTTGTAGGCACCAACCTAAGGAGACACCAATCCCCTCTTATACAATTTGTAAGCACCAACCCACTGGAAAAACCAATCCCCACTTGTAGAATGTGTAGGTACCAACCCACTAGAGACACCAATCCCCACTTGCAGAATGTGTAGGCACCAACCCACTAGAGACACCAATCCCCACAACCTAGCACCAGCTCAAAAAGAGACACCAATCTCTTTGATATGAGGAACTAACCTCATCAATATGATGCACCAACCTCTTCAATATGAGGCACCAACCTCTTCAATAAAATCTTGTCTTCTTGAGAATAAATCCCTTTTTTATATAAATATCCTTTAATGATTTCCTTTTATATTTTCCTCCTCAAATATATCTACATATACATCTTTTTACATCTGCATATATTATTTTTATAATTCTGCCATAAACTCTTATTACAAATTTGCCATGAATCCTTCTTACAAATCTTCCTTCAACCTTTCTTTAATGATCTTCCTTTTATCTTCTCATTTACTGATCTACAGGAGTTATTCTGATATAAACTCTTATTCCTCACATACCCTCCTCTTATTTATCTTTACATTTCACACTTCTCACTTCTACTTGCAATTATCTTTTATATCTTCAAACCTAGTGAAATGATGCATCTCTTAGAATAGATATGTCTCTTCATATATATATTATTTCTTTAATTGTCATAGCTCTTCAACATGTCTCTTGACTATTCTTAACGAAATCTTCAATTAATATTCATTCACTTCATTCTTCTATATTCCTCTTATTTACTTCATGCTACCTATTATAATTCCATACACCACTTATTTGAATGATAAAACCTTCTCTCTTTTATTCCTCACTCACTCTTGAATGATAAATCTTTCACACACACTTCATCTCATGGAATGACTTCTTTTATATATCTTGTCTCATCATGAGACACAACCCTTCATTGTACCCTTGTGACTCTTTGTTAAAACTAATCTTTATTTAATGAATAATTTCTTTATCTTTACACGCACTTCTTTTTTCTACTCCTCTTCTTATTTAATCTTCTCACATCTCATACACACTCATATTCACCACACATTTCTCACTTCCCTTTTATATCTTCATGCTCTATGACGATGCATCCTTTCATAATGACCCTTCAAATAGTCACGACTCCTCTTAAATAATAATTGTTGTCTTTCACACATATCCACAATAATAAATATTTTTATCCTCCAAAAACTTCTCTCTTGACTAATAGAACTTCCTTTCTATTCCACACACATCTCTCTCTTACTTTCCATAAACTCTATTTATATATGTAATATCCCTTGACTAATCTGACCTCAAGTTGCTGATTTAAACCCTCAAGGAATATTGTCAAACACTTTGCATACAATGTCTATACTTGCTGGTTCTGTGTTTCAGTTTGATTGTTCTTGCTTGAATTCATACCAAATATGATTTGAATGCTTGCAAATGATCACTAAGATGTCTAAACAATTAACGAAGATGCAAATGCAGTTCTTTTTGTATTTTCAGATGCATATATATGACCTACACATGAAAAATGTGCACCTACAGCAACTAGACATTAATACAAACACTTGGCATGCAACCATAACCAAGTATCAAATAACAAGAGAATGATTTGCAACTTCTTCTCATTAATCAAGATGCATAAGCTGACTACAATGACTCGCCAAGACTCTTGGCTTAGAAAGCTTTCAAGTGCAACTAATTATGGACTCTATGGCAGCGCCCCTCTAATCTGATGTGACAACATTACAATCTGAAAAATGACAATACAAAGGCATCAAATATCTGGAAGGAACCTGATAATGTGTGCTCTCCTATTCGATGAAGATATGGCAGCTCTTTGTGCAATGAATGGAATCTTTTTCAAGCCAAATCGAACCTCCTTGGTAGCCGCCCCTGTTCTGACTTGCAGCCTCTAAAATAAATTAATGCAACCTCCAAACGCCTCCCAAAAGCATCAAAAATCAATGCCACAGCTCCTAGAGTGGAGCGATCCACCTCCCATGTAGAATCGATGCAAAATGTGGCTTGTACAATCAAAATCGTGGTCTCCAGCTAGCCACCAATGTGACTAAAGTGCAGATCAGAATATATGTATTGCAAAATCGTCCCTTGAATGGACAAATCGATGATGCCCTCAAACCTGCAAATATTCTCCAATATATGTGAAATCTGGAAATGCTAAAGTGCCCAATCGATTTGCCTCTAGCGATGAAATATGCAGCTTCAAGACAAAATCAAATTTCTCCAAAATGCTTCAACAAGCTGATATAAAATCTCTCTCTCCAAAACTTGGCCAAAGGCCACAAAGTTTTCCAATGCAAACACAGATTGGACCTCTGAATGAAGCCCACAATCAAGCAATAATTCAACTGATAGTTTCACAGCCTCAAAATTGCATAAACCAGTGAGAGTTTTCGTTCCCAATGGCTGGAAATGGCAAAAATCCTAGCTGGCTTCTTCTCAAAGCAATCACATCAAAAGCAAATATCAATTCCTAAATGATAGAGGCTTGGCTGACCCCCTTATTATACTTTTTCTCCAAGAGAAGGTCAACCCTTCTAGAAGCTTCCCTTTTTATTCATTAAAATAATATTTTGTTTGCACTTTAGAATATTAAAATATGACCTTATAAATAATAACTGAAATGGCCCCTTATAACTCCTTAAATCATAAAGTGCAAATATAACATTATATCATAACATTAAAATAATAATTATCATTAAAGTTACCTTTAATAATAATTAAAGGTTATATCTTAAGAAACTTCGTATTTCTCCAATTCAACTGAATCCAGGAAATGGAAACCATCAACTGACTAAGTATCTGCCACAAAGGAACCCCTAACCATGCTCATTAGCCTACGAGAGTCAGGAATAGGTTAAGCAGTCCAAAAGCAACGTCAAGCTAAAAAGGGACATTACAATATCGTTACATCTCAATGAAGAGTTGCATCTCTTTGAAAAGAGATAACTCTTTAAAACAATGTCTTTTTGTTAAGACTAATTGCTGCCTTTGAACACTTTTTTTTTTCTTCTTTTTATTTCTCCTTAATGGCGGACTTTGAATGATCTTCTATTATTTTCTTCCTTCAAATCTGCTTGTGCTTGTATAATGTATCTTCTTGTTCTCCACACTTCTTTCTCTTTTTATATCTTCTTGCCTCTATGAAGGGAGACATCTCTTACCAAAGAGACACAAACTTTATTAACCATTTAAAACCTTTGGAAACAAATCACACCTCTTCACTAAATGATGTATTCTTAATGAGTGTGTTCCACATCACCTCCGAGATACTTTCTATTACGCTCTTCTGATCTTTTACCCTTGACATCACTAATAATAGTCTCATTCATTTGTTTTCATATCAATGACAATATTCCAACAATCTCATACTCCTTTGACATCAATGACAATCAATTCCAAAATATTCAACTAAAAGAAAGTGTAATGTCCCTTTCTCAAGTTGTTCAGTATGGTGGACAATTAGCCTATTCAATGGATTTTCGTAGGCTAATGTGTTAGGGTTAGGGAATTCTTTGGAGTCAATTTGGCCCTGTAGGATGGCATTATCAGATGTTATTTGTTTATTGGTGGTTGAGTTGGTGAAACACCACTTTCTGGAGTAGTTTTGGGTGTTTTCTCCAATACTTACTAATTTTAGTAAGTCCTTTTCGGGCACCGACTAAGTCAATTGTCAATATTGCTATTTTTAGTTTGGTCAACGGATTCAGCATTGGGTATTATTTCAATGTTTGATATACTCTAGTGGATTTAAATTAAATAATGATAAATTATTAATTAATAAATTTAAATTTAAGATTTAACTTTATCATTGTTTTTAATATTTTTAATGGACTATATGGCAGCCAACTTTAAGTGGAAATGTTTTAAATTAAATGAATGGCGCCTTTTTTGGTGTTGGACGCCACATTAGGGAAATAAAAAGGTATATTTTAATGTGAATCAAAAGCCAAAGGCAAAGGGGGGCGTGGCTTTTCGAGAGATATAAAAGTGTTTTTGAAGAGTTCATTTGATATGCTGGTTGTGACTTTGGAGAATACATTGTTGGTTGAACTTGTTCATCCTGTGGCTTTGTGAAGACGTCAACTGTAAGAGACCAGGTGTCTCTCAACCCCAACCTCTAACGAAGAATGCAAGTTTTGTTGTGTTTTCTGTATTTTTTATTTTTTTTGGTGGTTTTTTGCAATAAAAGACAAATTGCGATTTTGCAAGGAAATGCTTGAAAAAATAAAATAAAATACCAGACGATTAAAAACTACAGAATGCAGCTTGGATTTCGATGCTAGATGATTTATTGATCTTCCAGAATAATTACAACTGCGAGATTCAGACATACAATAAAAAGGCAAGCTATTTATTAAGGAACCTAAATAAGCTTGCAGTCGCCTGTAGAGGAGCCTGAAATGGTACGGCTGAATGAAATAAGCAATCTTCTGACCCAGAAATCAATGCATATGCTCCAGAAACCCTAGGCGTCCAAAATGGAGAAACAAGAAGACCAAAAGCTCAGGCGTTTTTGATTGGAGAAGAAGTACAGCCTTTGCTGCAGCAAAAGTACGGCCTGTACCAGCAACTAAGAAATCCGTACAATCTTGAAGAATGTGCCAGATGCCAAATGAAACGCGGCCAATGCCATATTCTCCTTCTGGAAGAAGGATCGATCCAAAACTCTGATTATAAACTCCAAAATATGCCCAAATATGACTCCTGTGTGAAGCCACTCTGTTGACAAGCTTAAACTGGTATTGCATAGTCTCAGTCTGCCTGATTCTAAAGAGGGAACGTTCTCCAAAACCCAATGATTTGCAGAAACCCTTGTTTCACAAACCCCAATGCTCTCAGAGAGAAAAATAGACAAATTCAAATAATCATCAATAATGAGTTCAATTTGCCTTGAAGAGAAGTATATATCATTTCCTCAAAAGTTCGACTCTTTCACAAAAATCAGCTTAATTGCATTTAATAATATAATAATTCACCCCTTTAAAATACTTAGGCCAATTATTAATAAATGGCGTCCTTTTTATTAATGAGTATTAAACTCATTAAATACTAAATTTTCCCCTTTTATTATAAAGTATTAAATACTTTATAATTCGCCATTTAATAATAATAACTTTAGTATTTCATTAAAGTGACTTTATATTATAAAGTCAAATTAATAATCTTTTAATTATTATTAAATGCTCTAATAATCCCTGTTTGCTCATCAAATCATCAAACTGGTCGAAACTGAGTTGACCAACTGAATCAGGTGCCCTGCCAAAAATAGCAACTCCTGCCTGCCTGACTTACTATAAATAGTAAGTATCTGTAAATCACTCAAAAAGCGTCCGCCAAGGCCCAAACCTGAATCAACTGCTGGAGTAATGTTCCCAAACGCTGGATAACTACCTCAAGTGATCCTCTAAACACATCTGCCAGCCTACGAGGATCTAAATGATAGGCTAACCCCTGAAATAACTGTACTGCCTACGAAGGGGACATTACATCAACCCTTGCAAGGAACATCTTCTACATTGATGAAAGATCCAATCTGGAAGATTTATTAATGATTTCTAGCCAAGAATCACCGTTGGGCTTCATTGTGGTTTGATAACATCAGTTTTACAGAGTATTTTCAATGCAGATTTGAAGGGCTATTCTGAGCATTGAATAACAGCAGATTGAAGACCATAAAACTCAGAAAGTTTCCATTCTAAACAGGTTGTACCATTCCCAGGCAGGCCGTACAGCTGCAAGGAGGGGTGTGTGGAACCTAGGTCTGGTAATTGGAATTTGGGAGTGCAAATTGGAAGTTTTGGTGGCGCCTAGGGCTGAGGAACACTCAACAACTTTGAAAGGAGTGAAACAGCAAGTTTTTGAAGAGTTATCAGGCATCTTTTGCACCTCCAATTTGCTGGTTGCAAGTACGGAACTTTGTTAAAGTCTTCTATATTTTCTGGGTATGTTGGAATTAGATATGTAATGTCATTTTATGAACTGGGTTGCCTTTACAATTGAGAAAAAATATATTTTTTGATCAAGAAATAAATCTGGAATTTTCTGCTCATTGTATCTCTAAATATTGTGAAATTTCTGAGTTATTTCATTGCTGCAATCTACTTGTATTCCTGTTCATTATTGTTCAAAATACACCTGCATTTTTGTCTCTTCTCTCAAAAACACAGAAAAAAGGGACAGATTGAGGGTGTATGTTACATGAAGTCCTCAACAGTTACATGTTAACAATGTATCACTTGGGCCAACAGAGCCAAATAGCTCGACTCAAAGTGAGGAAGAGGAGATTTCCATTGAGCTTTAGAATCCAAATCCTACTGATTCATTGCATAATATTCAACAATATATTCAAGATCTAGAACCAATGGCACACATTATGTGCGAGGTGGCAGATATTGCAAGAAGATTAGACAACGCTCATTCTCTTCTAGTCTTAGAGGAAGCCTGCTGTATTCAAAAATTTGTGGAAAGAGATTGTCACAACAAGTTCATTAAAACTATATTTCTCATGGGTTGCCTACTACTAAACTACCAAAGATGAAACACAAATGGATTCTAGCACGAGTTCCACCATCTTTTGGAGAATCAGATGGGAAGGTCTTAGAGGCCATGTATTCTATTGAATATTGGTTCCAATACCTATACCTCATGTTGCAAATGGAGATGGCAACACAATGCATGATTGGTGCTGAAATTGATGCATTCGTGAGGATTTCAAAACAATTAAAAGAAGAATTAGAAGATCAAAGGCTCAGATTTCAAGCCCAGTTAGCTCAATAGGCTCAAATTACATAGCTGGAACAATGGAAGTGTGCTAAGAAAGATCGGGCGATATCAGAACTCTGAATGGCCAACAAAAAAGCCAAGAGGCAATTAATGGAAGTCGTGCAAATTTTCAAAACATCTTAAAAACAAGAAATTTTGGTTGCTCACAACCTGAAGCAACGAATAGAGGAAGTCTCTAAGTTACATGCAGTTGTCTCCCAACATTCAACACCTTCAATATCTACGCTACCTACAGGGATGTCTCCTAACTCTGCCCCTCAATGATGATTGTTTAGTCAAATTTCTATCATCTAGAAGATGACATTTTCTTTTGGGGCGGGGGCTAATACTGATAGGAGAAATTGACAAAATATATTAGTTAAAAATTACATTTAGTTATGTTGTACTTTTGATTAGTCGGTGGGTATGGTTATGCCTTGTCAGTTGATGGAATTAGTTTTGGTAGTTGTTGACGGCTGGAATTCCTTGGCAACTATCGGCAATTTTATATAGTCCTTTTATGGTCGAGAAAAGGGACCATGTGTTCGAATTGTTCCCTTATTCCAGTTTTGTATAAGAGCATCTAATGAATAAAGAGAGCAATTGTTATATCATATGGAAACTCTCTTGAATTACTCTACAACTCTCATATGAATCATTTATGTGTATGAAATCAATTTATTGTGCATCAAATATTGTATATTCAACTAGCAAACAAACAAAGTAATTGGAAATAAGAAAATCAACAAGTGGTATCCAAAACTAGGAGCCAAACCATCAGCCCAAAATTAGGCACCATCCTCTACTAGCTAAAACCCTATGCCCCATGATCCATTGAAACAAGCACTCAATATAAAAATTGAACCTTAGAAGTACCTTTAACCTCATTACTTTAGTAGGCAACACAATAATTGTTGGAAATGTTGTCATTGATGTCAAAGTGTATTAACAAGATTATTGGTTTAAGTGTCATTGATGTCAAAAGAAAATGAGATTGTTATAGGGCAAAAGCCATAAATCGTCAAGTATGTTAGCTGACCAAATATGCTTAAAGGCGGATTCAAAGATCAAATATTCAATGGTAGATTTGAAGGTTGAAATATGCTAACCAATTTTTTCGAAGGAATTACACAACATAACCAGCAATAGCCAACTTGGTTAGCGTTAGCTCCAAATAGAAAACCAAACTTGAAATGAACTCACACCAAGAATGCACACTCAATCCAAATGAAGGATAGGTGTTGTCATATGGCGGAGGAGCTAAATGAAAGTACTTGAAAGAAACTACTCAACGTCAAGAATGTGCACTCAAGATCCCACTAAGGGCGAGATGCTAACATATGACGGAGTGTTAAATTGAAAGCTTAGAAATTGATAGGCGAATAACCAGCCATGAGCTATTACAAACTAATTCATCCGCTGCGGCGGGCATCCACAGAATTGTGGGGATTCACCACTATGAAGTGGGTATAAGAGAGTTACAATCAAATTATCCTCACTAGCGGTAAACCATCCAGGGGTACTTATGTGAGAAGAAGAAGAAAGAATTGCAGCAATTAAGACTAGAACAGTACTATTGTTTACAGTTTGTACAAATAAGAAATAAGCTGCAAATTACATAAGAATTACAATAGTCTTCAAACTCATGAGTCATAGATGATCTCTTACAATTATTTAACTCTCTAACTGCTGATAATGAATCAAAAATCAGAACTTTCAAAGGTCTGATACAGAAAACAGTAAACTGGAAATGTCAATCTGCAACTATGAAAATCAATGAAATGTTCATAACTCACTTAATTCACCTCCGAATTGAATGAGATCAAATGCAATGGATTGCTAGAAGGTAGGCGACCATGCTGAGATGAGAAAACAGTTTCAAAGAACTCCTGTGAAATTTACACGAATCCCAAAGCACTTCCAGAAAAGTACGGCCCTCCTTGAAGGGGCAATTTCACTTTAAAAATCAGATTCTCATTCATAAAATCCAAAAATTGGCATGAAGGGGCGCCCTTGATCAGCAATTAGAAATATGAAATGCCCAGAACCAATCTCAAACTGGAAATAAAGTTATAAATTGAAATCACCTTCAGCTGTAGATGAAACAGCAAAACCAAAATTGATAAATCTTCAAAATTTCTTCACAATCGAGCTCAATCTGCTAGTCTGGATGAGAAGCAGCGAATTCCAACTAGATGTTGTATTTCAAACATGAAATTGGATAATTGGCTAGGAGGTAGCATCCTCGAAGCAAGATTTCATTTGTCATTCCGACAGCATAACAGTATGATAACATGAATGGATACCAATGCTGGAATAAAGCCTTCATTTTATAGAAGAGTAGAAGACTCTTCAATCCTTCAAGAAAAGACGCCAACAGTCACAGAGACTCTTCAAATTTCCAAAAAACCATTCAGCTTCTCAAAAAGGCGTCCACTTTACAAGGCAATATAAAAATCTTTATTTTAAAATATTAACTCCTTCAAAAAGGCGTCCACTTTATTTCTCAAGGCTTTTGTCTTTATTAAAAATTAAATCACCTTTATGAAAGCATACCCCTTCCAAGTCCCCTTTTTAAACACAACTTAAGTTGTCTTACTAGGCCAAGGGGTCAACTGCAATTTAAAACCTTAACGCCTTTATTCAACATAAAAATGCCTTAAGAGGTCAGACATGAATTGCAAATAATTGCTCCAACTGGAAATGAAGTACTGAAAGATGACAAACTCCATACTGCTTAAAATAGAATTTACTATAAATAGTAAACTCTCAGAAAATGCCAAGGAACCTCAGAACTGGAAACCCTAATTTTACCTCACACACGCCTACAGGCTTCCGGAATAGGCTGATGAGTGTCAGAACAAATTACTGATGAGAAGGGGACATTACAAAGGTAGATTCAAAGATCATTTTAATATGCTGGTCGACTTCATGATTGAAAGAGGAAGACACTTATATATATGAAATCACCCAAGAAACAAATAATATTATTGACGAGTAAGCAAATATAAAAGCAGCACATAATATATCATTATGGTGTAGCGATCATGTGTATAAGGCAGCAATTAAAGATGAAAAGGTAGCGATCAAAAGAAAGTATATATGAAGGCAGCAATTACCTTAAGTGCCACGATTAATATTGTTATAAATGGCAGCGATTGAAGGTAGCTATTAAAGACTATTAAAGGTAGCTATTAAAGACTATTGAAGGCAGCGATAAAGACTATTAAAGCAGAAATTATGATTGTTTAAAGACAGAGATTGTATTGCATGAGGGTGATTATGAATTAGTTTCAAAAAGCAGTGATCTCTTTATAAAAGGTGGTGACTTCTCAAAGGGTTATCTCTTTTCAAAAAGATGCCACTTTTCATGAAGGCATGAAGATATAAGATGTGAGTGTGGAATGAGGAGAAGAGTGTGAAATAAAAATCATATCATACATTCACAAGCAGATTTAAAGCAGAAGTATATAAGAGAGATGAAGTAAATAAGAGCAGACTTTAAAAAGATCTATGAGCAGACTTAAAAGAGACTTAGGAGCATATATGAAGGAAATATAAATAGGAAGAGTAGAAAAGAGAAGTGTGTAAAGATAAAGAAATTAATTAAATAAATAAAGATTAGTTTTTAACCAAGAGTCACAAGGGTATTGTGTCTCATGATGAGACAAGATATATAAGAGAAGTCATTCCATGAGATGAAGTGTGTGTGAAAGTTTTATCATTCAAGAGGGTGTGAGGAATATAGAGAGAAGGTTTTATCATTCACCGAAGAAGTGTATGGAATTATTATATGTAGCATGAAGTAAATAAGAGGAATATAGAAGAATGAAGTGAATGAATATTATTTGAAGATTTGGTTAAGAATAGTCAAGAGACATGTTGAAGAGCTATGACCATTAAAGAAATAATATATATATAGAGAGAGAGACATATCTATTCTAAGAGATGCATCATTTCACTAGGTTATGAAGATATAAAAGATAATTGCAAGTAGAAGTGTTAAGTGTGAAATGTGACGATAAATAAGAGGAAGGTGTGTGAAGAATAAGAGTTTATATCAAAATAACACTTGCAGATCAGCAAATGAGAAGATAAAAGGAAGATCATTAAAGAAAAGGTTGAAGACAGATTTGTAAGAAGGATCCATGGAAGATTTGTAAGAAGAGTTTATGGCAGAATTATAAGAAGAATATATGTAAATGTAAAAGAGATGTATATGCAAATATAATTGAGGAAAATATAAAAGATGATCATTAAAGGCTATTTATATAGAAGATTTATTCTCAAGAAGACAAGATTTTATTGAAGAGATCGGTACCTCATATTGGAGAGGTTGGTCCCTACAAATTCTACAAGTGGGGATTGGTGTCTCCAGTGGGTTGGTGCTCACAAATTGAATTCGAGGGGATTGACGTCTCTTGTAGGTTGGTGCCTACAAAGATTGTAAAAGAGATTTATATAAAAAGCATTATTTTGTTGTGTTTTTCTCCCATAAGGGTTTCCACGTAAACCTCGATGTTTTTGTGCTCTTAATTGTCAAGATCTTGCATGGTTATTATTGATATGATTGATTAAGTTTAAATTGGTAAAAATTTGTATTTTCACCCACACACACCACCCCGTATAATTGTGTGCTCATCAATAACACCCTAGTGCTCCATGATTTACATCAAAACACAAGTACCCCACCATATTGGCAAGATGTTCCACTCCCACAAATGTAACTCCATGGCACTCCATGAGAAATATGTTCAATTACACTTATGATGACAACTAGCTCCCATTATTGACCTTTCTCATTAACCTTCCTATTCAATGATCACTAGCAAAACTATTACAAGTTCTAAGGAGAATAATAATAATAAAATAATATCTCTCAACTCCTCATGGGCATCCAATTACCCATTCCAAGAAGTTTGAAGAACGCATACATTATACAAACAATTACAAGGTGAAAATCACACTAAATCCTAAGATTGTCCTATATAGAGAAGATAGACTAGATCCTTCAACTGAAATTGTATGCATTTTGGAAGTTGAAGAAAATAATATCTAAAGTCAACTCAACTCAAGAACATATGCTTCAAAAAAGAGGAAGAAGGGAAGAATAACAAGTTTGAAATTAAAAAAAAAATTCTACTATCTATTTTTCAATCGGTATCCATTGTGAAAATAGCATTTTTTACATAGTATGTGGACTTTGCTTTGCTCCTTTAACTCGATGTACTTTTAATTTCCATTGACTCTTGTCATTGGTGGAAATCAATATAATTAATTTCTTTCTAATATAAGTTTGATCCTTAGATAAAGCTAGTAATCAATATGTGTTACACCACTACAAGTTTTTTACAAAAAAAAAAAAAAAAACTAGTTTTCCTTTAACAAGGCCGACCTGCTCTTTAGGTTTAAATTGGGCCAACCTGTTTAGCTTTAAATCAGTCATATTCATGTATATAGATGGCTGGAGCTCGCCTTTTCTTCTCAGTCATTTGCAGCAACATACAAAGAGCCGAAAAGGCAGTTTGGAGTGTAAGTATGAGTTTTTAAGTGTCATGGGTCACTAAAAGAAACACCTAGGAGGTAAAGAGCACAGTTTAGGTGGCTAATGCAGCTGTAAGAGGTGCCAGACATGCTGATTAATAGCAGAGATGCATGATATGCAGCATGTGGTTTGCAATTGTAGCATTCCATAGAAGGTAGATCGAAAAAGAGAGAGGGGGTAAGGCAAGATGACAGCATAAGATCCTGTGATCCTTGCTCTAAAGGCATTTGTGTCCAAATCATGCAATCTAAACACTTAAGGCCAGCAACAGCAGGTAAATTGCATGATCAGATAGGTTTGTTTGGCATGAACAATGAAATTCCACCTATTCAGCATTCAGGTCGGCTGCTAACATGAAATCGCATGCCTGAAAGAGTTTGTTAGCAATAGAAGCATGGGAATCATGCAATAGGACCGTCTTCATCAGTGAGATGAATGAAATCGCATGACCATTCCTTGTTAGTCAGCTGTCTAGAGTAGAAGTCACGCCTAAGTTTAGTGCCAACCTTTAAAGGCCTAAATCCAGGGATATCAGACTAAAACAATGCACCATTTCTCTATTTATTTGCTTGAACTTGTCATTGCTTCACTCTTCATTCAATGATCAAGTTTCACAGGCAGTTTTAGCACTAGGTTTTTACTTGTGCAGGTTTTCAGTATTCGTATATTCTATAGATGATGTACCGTTGTTCTTTCTTTCTAAACCAATTGCAGACCCTCTTTTTGCTGCTGTCACAAGGTGTTTTGTAGAATTCGGACTTAAGGTTAGCGGCTGCTAAAATTCAACTTCAGCTACCTGGGGTTTATCATCTGGTGCACAGTTTTTGTGATCATTTTCATTGAAAGTCAGCACTAAGGTTTTCTATGTAATGCTTTGCAGTTGGAATTCTATCTTTCCTTGCAAGTTACAGATGTTTTTCAGAAGATATATCAGTGCATTGGAGTCATATGACAAGCATCGTTCATGGCAGATTTTGGTGATGGTTGACATGCATCTTTACCAGTTTCACCAAGTCTTTCTACTGAGTTAGGGTTTCCAGTATATCAAGTGGGCAATCTATCTCATAAAGGTTTTTGATCATTGCCTAAGGGCCTAGGATTTAGAACTCTAAATTCTCCTTGCTTTCAGGGAGGAGATCAGATTCAAGTTTTCAAGTCATCAGGATTGGTTTGGTGAAATTCATGGTGGTTAGAGTTTCATGTTCTTCAAAGAATCTATTAAGTTTCAGAGCAAGGAAATGTATCAAAATCACAGAGGCCATTTATGCACAAAAATTGTTATTTTTAGCAATGGCTATATCTGGCAATTGTTATTTTTGGTGTTCTATTTTTGAGTAAAGGGTGATGACCTATTTTTAAGTCACTTTTAATTGGATGTTATTTTAATATTTCTTTTGGAGTACTTTTGATTTAAAGTTTCTTCTTTTCTTGTTTTCTATAGCTTTTGGATGTTTGCTTTAAAACATTATTTTTTAAGATAAATTATTATTATTTTGAAATCTCAAAATAAAATATTTTTTGTAAACCTATAAATAAGTGCTTTGGACACAAGAGATGGGGGTAATCAATGCTATGCTTATGATGCTGAAGTTATTGTTGAACCTATGTAATTTTATCAATTGAATTGAAAGTGGATTCTACCATCAAGCTTTGTATTGAGGTTATTTGTCTACCTAGGTTGTGGCTTTGTATGGAACTTTACTGTTTAAGTCTCAGAATCAAGTATCATCTTTGTGTTATTATTTCCAACTACTGTGTGCACTAAAATGCAGTTCTCTGTTTTTAGCCAATAGGAAGGTGTTGATGTTGTGATAAACCCGTAGGAAGATATTATAATAATTAGTGTTGATATATGTATATTTTGTCAGTACTTTGGTGTCTAGGGTCAATTTAACTTAGTGTTTAGGTTTAGTTTAGATTTCAAGAAGCTTCCCCACACTATTTGAAGAGATGTTTACCCTCACACACTATTTTGTTTTGTGTTGTCTTGCAAAAGACAAATTAAAATGTGAACATTATGAAAGATTAAAAATATATATTTTATGTTAACATAAATTTAATGTCTCAAAGCCAAAAGACATCATGATTATAATTCTACATCAACGTCCCCCAATTATTAAAATCAAATAGTATAATGAAAATCTCACTGATTAGGTAATTCAATGAAAGGAAAAAACAATATTAAGTTTGAACCATACCTCAAACACATTTCCATTTTAGAACTTAGAATTTTCATACCTGTACATCTAAAACGTTGAGCCGTCCAAAACTATCAGTATCAGCATAGCCGTCAGGTCCTCGCAGTGCTTGATCTCCACCACTACAAAATGCATCATTACCCTGCCATTTAAGAAAGAAAACAAAATAAAAATATCTATGATCATTCATAATAAGTCAAAAACTAAAAGCCTGGCTTTTTAATGATAAGATGATGCTTTAAAATATAGTCTCAAAATTCTGATGACAAACTAAGGAGAGGAAAATATGAAGCTTTAAAAGCCTGTTTCATCTTATAAGATCTAACATACATCAAAATTTTGGGAAAAAAACAGAGTTTTAGGTTGTTGGCATCACACTGATTTCTCTCACAGAAACATAACAGGTTTCTGCATCAGATACACAAAATTGTCTTATTCAACATTTTCCAACATAATATGAGGAAAAATACTGCAGATTGCGCTTGGAAAAATGTCAATTGCTTGTATATATATGTCCTTTCATTACTATTCCTTATTTATTTTTGTTGTCAGGTGAGTTCAGGTATCCTCAATTGGAATAGATCATCACAAGTCAGATAGCAAGACATAAAAATAGTTACAAGTTCAAAACATTTCTTAGTCCTTGGTATGTCATGTTTGAAAATAACACCGTAAAGAAGGTCAAATTTGATGTTATCAAGGTCATGATAATGTCATGTGGTTTGTGGAGACTTTTGTTGAAACTTTTTAATGTTTAATATATTGTTGATGATGTATCGTAAGCTTGCTAGAGTCACTTACTGCCATCAATGTGTGTGTGTGTGTGTGTGCAGGTGTCTGTATTTGTATCCATGTGTTTATATCTGTGTCCTTTACTGTGTAAGTGTCTATGTCTGTGTCTGTGTGTGAGTTTGTTTGTGTGTAATTTTGTCTGTATGTTTCATTATGCACAAATTTTTCTCTGTCTCTATGTGTGTGCTTCTGCGTGTATCTTGTGGATTTCTATGTCTTTGTGTTTGTGAGTGTGAGTGTGAGTGTACCTCTGTGGGTGTGTGCCTATGTTAATTTCTAATTATGGTGAGTCAACCAACGGACCATGAAAATAAGATTCCATATTTGGAAAAATTCAATCATCATCCATGTGCAATATGCATATTACAAACCATACATCAAGCTTCAAGTAATGAAGATGCTGAAATCAAGGTGTCGTTTAATGGGGCCTTTGTTCCATGTTGATGCTCTTATCATGTTTGCCTATATTCTCTCTTCCATGATTTTCAAAGTGTAGTTGATGTACTCTTGATCAAGCTCATTTTCTGTCCATGTCAAATTCATCCTCCATAAAACTCTGTAGCATTAACGCTCAATCCAGTAGCTTAGTTTGAATCACAATTATCTAACTCTAAACTGGAAAATCTCTTCTACCATTTTTCCTTAGCATTTGATGATCATACCAAGCTTGACAAAGCTATATTCTCTATATTCTTTACTCATTGCTTTGGTCTTCAAGTAAATGGAAAGTTTACTACCTCTAGGTAAGAGATTAAAGAAATCTCTCCATATTTTATATCACTTCTACATTCATGGGCTAAATTCATCCATAAAAATCTATAGAAAATAAGTACCAGTAGCATTGCAATCACCACAAAGCCAACTTTTTAAATTATAATTTCCATTTACAACTTCTTATCCAGTCAAAATGCTTTCTATTCAACTTTGTTTTGTGGTCCTTAGCTGGGAATTTGGAATTTAAGGTAGCCACAATGATGGTCCCTCCTAGAATTGCTCCAAATAATAAGCAAACATCTACACTGCTATTCACACCACCAACTTTCTAGACTTTTGGTCTTCAATATAAGGTGAGAATCAATATTGTAGTGATCTCCCAACACTATTATCCACACCACAAACTTACAAGACTTTTGTCTTCCACAGTGAGGATCACTCTTGCAGTGGCCTGCTTTCTAGTAAATATCACTATTACTGTAATTATCTAGCTTGGCCCAGTTCACTAGAGCCTCGCTAACATGTGAATCAGACTAGCTGAGGAGGATTTCAGTTCATTGGTGCTTCACTGAATGCATGTAAGTTAGAGGAACTAAGATGTCTTTGCACGGCTAATTTTGATGCAGTTTGCATGTGCCTGTCCTTCTCCCACCAGTTTCCAATCTAATTCTTGTAAATCTATTTAACCTACATGATATAGAGCATTTACCGAACATTTCTGTAATTTATCCTTTATGTTCTGTTCTGACCTTTTGCTGTTCATGTAAGGATATATCAATCGCTATCAGTGTATTGAGACTCCCCAAGGACCCAGACAGACTCACAAGTTCAGATCTGAGGCACCCTTGGCAAAGTCTACAAACCCAAATTGCAGATCAGTGTATTGAGACTCGCCAAGGACCCAGACAGACTCACGAGTTCAGATCTGAGGCACCCTCAGCAAAGTCTGCAGACTCTGCAAGTCTAGGCACTGGACTTACAAGTCCCATGCCTGGACTTGCCAAGTCTGCATGGCCAACAACTTACCAAAAAAAGGACTTTTAAAAAATTATTGTCTACCCTAAAATGCCATTAACACTTCAAGTTCGAACAACTCATATACTTACCAAAAAAAACCTTTAAAAAATATCCTTTTCTACCCTAAAATGCCATTAACACTTCAAGTTCAAACCATAGAAGCATAAATCGGCAAAAAATCGGCAAAATCGCGATTTTGAAAAAATCTGGGAGGTTGCCGATTTTTTCCCTGCAAAAATCCCGATTTTTTCAGCAGTCAACGCCTGTCAAAAAATCGTTGAAAATCATCAAAAAATCTGGAAAAAAACGTGAAAAAATCGCGCGTAAAAAAAAACCCTAAAAAAAGACGCGTTTTTTGCCAATTTCCGTCACGTTTTTTACCGGACTGCGAAAGAGAACGCGCGGGCTGAGAAGGAAATCAGCAGCGGGCTGAGAAGGAAATCGTGCTGACTGCGAAGGAAATCGCGCCGACTGAGAAGTGGTAGGGTTTCTCATTTTTGTTTGTATTTTTTTTTTAATTTTTTTTAAAATGGTTTACAATATTGTATTTATTTATTTATTTTATAAATTTATAGTTTAAGTTTAAATTTTTTAATGTTTAAACTTTATAGGAAACACTAAGTATAATTCTTTACATATTTATGAAAATGATAATATATCTAATTTTTAAAAATATATAATATAATTTAAATTAAATTGATCATAATTAATATATATAATTTTTAAACATTTTATGTTTAAATTATGTAATATATATAATATAAATTTATTATAATTAATATATATAATTTTTAAGATATAATTTTACATATTTGATATTTTTTATTTCATAATAATATATAAAATTTAGTTTTGCTTATAGTCTTATTACTTATATAATTAAATTATTAATAATATTTTAATATATAATTTTAAAAATATAATATTCATATATTATAATTATATAATTTAAAAAATTATAATTTAATGTTTAGATTTAGAATTTAATTTCAAATCCGATTTATAATAATTAGAATTTAATGTTTATATAATTAGATTTATAATTTAATTTCAAATCCGATTTTTTCCCGATTTTTTCACGATTTTTCAAAAAATCCTGATTTTTTGGTTTGCCGATTTTTTCCCCAAACGATTTATGCTGCTATGGTTTAAACAATTCATACAACCATTTTGCGCTTACTTTTACTTGCCCACTTGCATTCAAACTATTTTCACCCCCATTCACTCTACTTAATTTTTCATTCTTTCTTCAAAGGAACTGAAACTTCCTTGTGCAAGGAGCTGATAGGGTTCTATTAACCATGGATGCATGCAAACAGGGAGCTGATATCAAGAGTTGGATTTAGGTTACACATTTCAAATTTTCAACTCCAAGCATATATCATGAGGAGACTCTTAGCCAACTATTTAAATTCTCATAGGCTAATGGAGTGGTGCAAGGGAAAGAATTTAATAATTTAACTTAAATTGTCCAAAAAGTAACTTTATGATTTATCTAAGTTACCGGGTTCTTGGGTTCTAGGACCAGGACCCAGACCCGTGCTGAGCTGTCTCGACTCTCGAGAGTGCAAGCAGCAAAGGGAGAACTTTGGGAGCGGCTAGGGAGCATCTTGACCACCCCAAGTTCCCTATGGGTATGTCGTTCATGTACCCACAGGGAACCCAAGGCAGCCAAGACGCTCCCTAGCTAGTCCTAGGTACTCCCACAAACATCAAACCGTAAAAAGGCACGGTTAAAAAAAACACCATAAAAGCCTAAAAAATTGCCTAAACCTAAATGTTGCCCCTCACATTCTAAACACAACATCATTACTCTCAAACACACCCTTGCTAAGCCATTTTTGCATTTTGAAAGGTAGCTGGTTTTTTTCGAAAGAGATCGATCACAAAGTGCCAAAAAGGTGAATATAACTTGCACAAAGGAGATCTAGTCATCTAAGGTAAGTATTTTACTGATTCTTTTAGTCTTTTAATGAAATTTTGATGAAATTTTTCAAATTTAAAAAAAAATTAAAAAAATAAGAAGAAATAAACAAGTTTCATAACTTTTTATAATGTTTTTTGGTGTTTGTTTTGAAATTTTATTAGTTTATACATATTGTAGGGTTGCATTTATCTAATTATTTCAATTTAAAATTTTATAATTTCTTATAATAGCAAATTGCAATCTATTTGGAATGGCCACTAGTTCAAGTTCAAAGGGTATTGAAACAAACAAACAATTTAACTATGATCAAGCATCTCTTTTATGGAAATATGTTACAATGCTTGATCAACTTCCAGGAGGTGGGGCTTTTATTTGGAATTGTAATGAGTACAAAGTCCAATTTAAGAGCTCATATAGTCAAGTGAAAGCTCACTTATGTGCTATAAGTGGGTGTGGCATTAGAATATGTGAAGGCTGAAATAAGAAGGGGTTGCCAGAAGAAAAAATTATGGCATTCATTAAAGAATAAGAAGTTGATGTTGTGAGGGAGAGAGAGCAAAACTAAAATCTCATTCTTTAGCAAGGAAAACATCAATGAAGACACCTACAGATTCAATAACGGCCTCCCAACATCCTTTCTTGGAGACGCCCTCTATCCAAGAAGACCCTCTCCTTCCCACAAAAGTGGCCCATTGAGTGAACCATTTCAAAATGAAACAAGAGACATTACAAAGGAAAAAATTGAATGTTGCATTTATGCCAATGGTCTTCTTTCAACTTGGTGAGATCACCATTATGGTGGGAAATGGTGACAGCAATCAATAATGCACCTTCTAATTTCACAAATCTAGGATATGAAAAGGTGCGCACCACTTATAAAAAGAAAAAAAAATGTAGAGACATCACTCAAACCAATTAGGGATTCTTGGATTGAAACAAGAGTGTCTATTAAATCTAATGGATGGAAAGATTGCAAAAATTGACCTTTAATAAATATTGTTGCAATGTACCCCAAAGGGGTAATGTTTTTGAAGACGGTTGATTGAGGGGAAAATCAAGGATGCAAAATTCATTTCTAAAATCCTCATTGAGTCCATAGAGATGGTGGGTCCTAAACATGTTGTCTAAGTCATTACAAACAATGCGAAAAATTGTAGGGTTGCAGATGCTTTGGTTGAGGAAAGGTATGCACACATTTTTGGACACCATGTATCATGCACTCCCTTAACTTGGTGAAGCAAGCAATTGGCACTCAAATAGAGTGGGTGAAAGCTATATACACTAAGGGTGAGGAGATCCAAATGTTTGTGACAAATCATCATATGTCACAAGGCATTTTCAGGACTTTCTCAAAATGGAATTGTTGAAGGTAAATTTAATTTAATTATTTAATTAATTTTTAAATTTAATTTATGCTATGTTTACTTATATTTTAATGTGTTATTAACTTATTTTTTACACAACATTAGGTTGTTGAGACCCAATTTGCATCACATACTGTCATTTTGTGACGACTTGTGAAGGTGCAAAAGCCATTGGGCGCCATGGTCATTAGCCACCAATGGAGTATTTGGAAGTAATCAAATTCAAAGAGGGCCCAAAAGGTCAAGTCATTGATCCTAGATGATGATTGGTGGGCTCATGTGGACTATGTCTTGAGTTTCACCAAGCCTATCATGAGCATGATCAGATTTCCTGATACAAATTGGCCATGTTTGAGGGAGATCTATGATGGTATTGACTCCATAATAAACAAAAATAAAGGTCACAATAACACAAAAAGAGAACTTACCCCGTAGAAACATTTTTCCAAAGTGTGAAAAAAATCACTCATCACCGCTAGAACAAGAACATACAATTGCATCTCCTTGCATATGCATTATCCCCCAAATACTATAGCACAAAGATACTTTCTTTGCTACAGAGAACTGCACCATATAGAGATAGTGAAGTTGCTAGTCGGTACAAGTTGGCATTCCGAAGAATCTTCTCAAATCCAAAAGTGGTGGATAATGTTAGGAAAGTGTTTGGCAGGTTCATCTCAAGACGAGATCATAGTATTTGTGCTCTTTGAAACCAATACAAGATGCTCGTACATGGTGGTACCTCTACAGGCAAGATTATTTGTTCCTCCAACCTCTTGCAATCAATATTTTTTCACAAGTAAGCATTTTTTTATTTTTTATTTTTTTAACATTTGTAGACTTTAGTTGCCATTCTTTAATTTCTTTTGTATTTTTTATTTTTAAGTTGTGTTAGTTTTCTCTCCAATTTCAACAAGTTGAAAGTTCTTCGGCTGAACGGAATTGGAGTACATACTCCTTTATCCACTTAGTGAAGTGTAACTAGTTGGCTGCAAAAAGAGCAAAAGATTTGGTTTATATCCATTCCAACTTGTGTCTCCTATCACACAAGCAAGATAACTATAAGGAAAGGGCAATGAAGCATTGGGATATAGCCCCTGAGAGTACCAACTTGGATGCATCTATTGTAGAGCTTGCTAGAATCAATATAGACAATGACGAGGCTCTTACACATGATGTACCTAGTGGGAGTGGCACTCCATTTACTTGTGGTTCAAATGATGTTGAACCAAACGATGACCTTGATCTAGATCCTTTTGATGAAGATTGAAGACAATTATACAAAAAAATTATTGTATTTATTTCAAATTTTGTAATTGTAGTGATTTTCATTTGACTCGACCTAGACATATATGATATATGACATAATATTGAAATTTTTAACTATCAATTGACATTTATCTTTATTACTGCCATTGATCAATGATGAAGTATCATGCTATCAAATGTATTTACAGTTTTGCATATTCCCATACCAAAATTGGCAACTTAGTGATTTATTCATAAAAATATGAGTTATGTTTTATTATTAAAAGGATTGTTTTTAAAAGGACAAAAGTGTTGCTAGGAAGGGGATCCAAAAGTAATATTAATTAAAAGGTTTTTCTAGACATTTTTCAAAAATAAAATTTTGAAGGAAAAAGGAGAAAGAAAATAATATTATTTTTCCACAAAAAACTTATATAAGGAGTTGAGCAGTGTAGAGGTTTACCAATTCATATTATCAAACTCTTTTCTCTTGAGAGTAAACATTGTTCATCTTTTCTACCCTAGGACGAAAACCCTTTGAGAATGAAAACCCTCCTATTCTTTTGAGTCATTTTATTCAGAGATTACCATTGAACTAAATAGTTGTAGGAAAGTTTCCACTTTCCAATTGGTGTGAGGGTGTGAATATTTTTAAGTTTTGGTGTGGGTTGGTGTGTTAAGTGTGTGTTTCTGATTTGGGATGATTATTGTTATTTTTATTTGCTATGCAAATCTTATTTCCTTTGTAATTGTTGGCTGAACCATTTTAGGCTCAGCTGAGTTATTAATTGTTGTTCAAACTATGACTAAGGCTGTCATACCATATTAAACTATAGATTGTTCCCAGCCGCAGCTTTCTTAAGTTCATAGTTGCTTTGTTTTGGAGTGTCGTAGATTATTGAAGTCTATATCTTGTTTTGAAGCACCATACTCTATGGTTGATAAAAGGTGGCAATTAAAAATTAAGGGGTGAAACATATAAGTAACTTGTCGTACCAGTTAAACATGTGGCAATTACTTTGAAGGACAACCGCTCATTTATCTTGGGGTTTAATTCTATGCAAAGGTTGTCGTACAATACTGTTGAATTCCAAGAGTTCGACAAGTCTGAATTTTCTTTAATGCTATTCGATCTACAAGAGCAGAACATTTATTGATTTCGATGTCTCCCATTGTGGATCAGACCTACATTAAATATACAAGGAAGAGACACATCCCATGAGCGGACATGTCTCCACAAAGTGGAGGCATGTCCGTTCATGAGATGTCTCATGAATTGTTCCTTTTCATCTTAACTAAACACCCGATCTCTAATCGGGGTTTGTTACTTAATAAACTGTAATGACCCCTTCCCCAAAGAACAATATTCAACTATAATTTACTGTGCTGTTCCAGGGAAACCTTTCTGATATTGAAGATGGGGTTTGAACTAATTTGAAATTATAGCCCAAATATGTGAGTGGTTGCATAGAAAATGATTAATAAGAGAACAGTTCAACTCAATTGTTCCAACATGCAGTACTTCAGAACAGAGTTGCAAAATCACAAGAGTGCTGAACACAGAGGATAATACTGAATACCAGTGAATTGTCCCAATGGCTTCCAAACTCATGAATTACAAATACAGATTTAAATAGAATAATCAATCCAGAATTTATATTGTCTGTAAATTGATGTTCGTCAAAATATAAACTTCAGAATAACTCTTATTTGAAGCACAAACTCCATTCAGACATTTCCTCCGTTACAAAATTGAATATTATTCACAACATACAATATTCATGTATAGGAAATGGTATTAAAGCACCAAACATACCCATTTAGATATAATCTCCGGCAACAACAGCTTTAAACATCTCCGCAGGCACCAAAGAGAATGTATATGGACTTGAGGAATTCCCGTGCTCGTGCCTTTCCCAAGGCAAAGTATATGTATTGTGATATACGCAGTTCAGCGACTAAACATTAATAATCCCACCGCTAGGCTATAGCAACGCCAGTAATAGGAGAGAAGAGCCATCTCTGTAAAATTTCCGGCAAGGTATAAATGTAATTCCGAAGTCACTCATATATATATAGGTGAACAGATGTTAAGGCCGGTAGAAATGAATTGCATCCACAATATCAATACTTCTATACACCACCGTGATGGTGATCCAACATCTAATTGTGCCATCATAATCAATGAGTCCGCAAGGTTACTGCCAGGAACTCTCTGTATTCTGCAGAATATTTCCGATATTTGCAATTCACGGCTCTTAGTAGGAAATACCGACAGAGCATATTCATTAAGCCATCAATGATAGGGACGCATTGAATGAATACCACGGCCTCAATGATAGGGACGCATTGAATAAATATCCATAGAGGTAGTAACCGCCAGGAATCTATAGACTTCCATCTCATTTCCTGCATTCGAAGAACAGAGCAATCCCGATAAGGAACTTGCAACTGCCATATGATTCCCATCTCCTCCTATACACCAATTCCGAGTGAGCCCTCCACAACAATATCCACTCCTGTAACTATGATTTCTTCAGTATATGAAGAATCCCAATGAAGCTTCATCAGTTGCAATCGACAATTAATAAATACCAATAATATGTTTGCTCTAAATATAAAATTATGCTAATGTCCTGCTCAGGTTTCCGTCCAAGCATGACCCGATGCGCACTGAGAGTTTTCGTTCTCAGTCTTGTTATCATCTGAATCCAACAATATTCCTTCTCCGTAATCATCAATAATCAGTCCACTGCTCCCATTATAATACGCCAATTTCAGTTTCAGTAACTGATTTATTTTCGGACTTTTAGGAGAGCTATAGTCTGCTTAATAATATTTCATAAAGCCAATTGAGTTATTTTTATAAAGACTTTATAGAGTATAAAATATTTAACTCATTGATATTATATAAAGTCTCATTATAATTAATTAAATAAATATTCAATAAAATAAAAACTTATTAAATATTTAATCGATTATTTTCCAAAGTCATTCTGGCTTCAAAACGAGGACATCACAGACCTCCCTTCCCAAAGATTGCTTGTTCCAAGCAATCATATACCAATCCGCTGCTCCACTCTAACATGAATGCCATTAAGCCACAAGATACGAAGCAACTCACCAAGATCCATGCAGACAATGTAATCAACCATGGCAATACCCGAATCCCAAACCACTCTCAAAAACACGGCTTTGCCAATTTGCTACACCAATCTGTTATTAGTCACCCTATTATGCTGCAACAACCTGTGAAGCGCTCGATCTAGCCAGCAAATCCTTGGATCCCCTACTGTAATAACTCTGTCATAGCACACCAACTTGTGAAGCACCCTGCTTGCCAAACAAATGCTTGGATCCCACACTGTAATAATCTCATCATGCCCAAAGTTGTGAAGCAACGCAACAAGATCCAAAAGAAACAACGCACCAATCATGTCAAGCCCATGATCGCAAATTATCCTAGGTGCATAATCAATCATGTCGATCTGCCATGGTCTAAACATGTTATAAACCCAAACATCATATAGCCAACTGAGAACCTCACTCCAGAAGAAGCCACAGATACCTCTAATGTCAGAAGATGATAGAAGCTCATCACTATGTCTACCTCCATCATGGAAAGGATGATGCAAATCCCTTCGACTTCTCCAATCAACTGCTGAAAGAAAATGCCATTCAACAGGAGGAACAATGATCAAGCATGCCCCATACCTTGGAAGTAGAATAGCTCCATATGCATTATAAGGAAGTAGTGAATCAATAACCTCTTCAAGAGTGTTTGCATACTCAAACTGATATGATCCAGCAATGCCACCATTCATGCATACTCCTTGATAAGCTGATCTAAAGGACGTAAACTCTACCATGCGATCCTCTAGAAAAGATAACTCCTCAAGCTCACCAGGAAAATTCAAAGGCTCAACCAAATCTGCCTTATGGAAATCATTATGTGCACATGAAGACATGATATTAGTGGCTGGTCCACTAATTTTATGCTCAACTTTACAATCACATCCTCCACCTGAAATCCACATATCAAGATCAAGAGCCTCCTCATCATCCAACTCAAAGAGAGGATTATCTAAAGTCAAGTCAGCACTCAACTCAAAAAGAGGGTTGTCAACAATGGTTGAATATATTTTACTAACTTTTCCATGTCCATAAACAACAAACTCATGAGGATGGGAAAGTAAACAGTTGTTGTCCCAAATCAACATTTGGGATTCCTCCATGCTTTCTCTGGAATCACTAAACACCACCAAATCTTGATCTTTCCCTTGGTCTTTCCAAGTGAGAAGTGGTAATGTCTCACTCAACTCATCATCAAATGATGTCATCAGGCTGCAAGATGTTTCCTCAAGAAGCTCCTCAATTCTTCCATCAACTTGTTCACATTCTATGCAACTTGCATTGTCATTTTGCATTATGGTAGAGGCTGCTATAGAAGATGCATTTTCTGTTTTATGCAATGAATGATGAGGCATATTCAACTGAAGATGAAGATCGACAATTTCCCAGTCTTGTATTCCCACTTTTGATCTTTCAACATGTGAAGGAGTGGTGCCAATTTGAGAGTCAATGATCACACTTGAAGATGCATCCATACCATTGCCCTTGGAGACCAAACTTTCACTATCCAAATCAACCTCATGCTCTTCATCAATTGCTGATACAAAATCAAACTCTGAGTAATTTGAATACTCATCAAGGCTCTCATGAATGTCCTCACTGCAAAGATCATGTGATGACAAGGGACTGCTGGCCAAACTCAAGAAATCAGAATCGTGATCTTCAATAATCTCTTTGTGGGCTGCCATACCTTGCCTATTGCTTGAAGCCACAAACTCTTCCCTCACATCTTCCACCATGAATGATGGGACATCATTGTGGTCAACCAAAGGAACTCCAATTAAACCCATACCTTCATATGATTTATCAACCAAAATATTTATGCCACCCACCATAAAACTTTTGTATTCTTTTGCCAATGCCACATGTGGTTCTTTTAGTAAAAATAAACAAGATTCTATCATTTTGCTTTCATGACCCGAATCTACCTGTCTATCAAATTCTTCATAGAGATTTTTACAAACTTCACCTGTAGCCATCATATCTGCTTTCTTTCCTTTTTCCAAACCAACTTTATCAAATTGTTCATGTTCCATGTCTTTGGTATTGACTTCTTGCTCTCGCAAAGTGGCTACAACACACAACTGATTTCCTGCTTTGTGCCTTGAGTAATGAGCCTCACTCAATTGATGGCAAAGATCAACAATTTCCCTATCTTTGTCCTCCACCAATTTGACAGCCATCTCTTTCTCTTAGTAATTGCAAGTAATCATCTTTTATGAATTCCAATGCTTCTTTGATGGACTGCAAATGTGTATGAGACATACCTGTTACCATCCCTTTTCGCCTCTCCTCAATTTGTGTTGACCAAATGAGGTCTTCAATTTGTTTATGAGTATCATCCATCCTTGATAACGCTTTCACAATCTTTTCTTCCTTCGCCATAAATTGACCTTCCAAATCTTCCACTACAAGAGGTTTTTGTTCCCGAACATCGGAGTGAACTTGGTTGCCATGAACTATCTTTTCTGATTTGTCCTCATGTGTGAAATGTTTGTCAACAATAGATTCAGCCAACTTGCTTGTGGATGCATTACAACCTTCAACTGCGGATGATTGGGCAAAAATGTGTTTCAATAAGGACTCATTATTAGAATCCGTACCTTTATCCATATCATCATTCATCTTCAAGCTAGCGCACTTCATGTTAAGGGGACACATGTTCACCTCATGTGATGCTTCTTGTTCGGATGGCGATGGCGCATTAGTATCATTACCAAACCCTTTCCTTGTATCCTCATATACAACATCGGCATGTTTCCCAAAATCCTCGTAAAGATTTCTACTAACTTCCCTTGTAACTTCGCTTTCCTCTTCCTGTACCAATAAATCATGCACTCTTGTACCTGGAGGTGTGGATGAGACAGTAAATTCCTTAGATTTCCTTGAGAGTGAGTTTGCAAGACGCTGCAAATCACGATTTAACTTTTGATGTGTTTTAATCAAATCGTGATTTATCTTTTCTTGAGATTGAGCAAGGTCTTTTAAAATTTTCTCCATGCTAGAATTCTTTTCTTTTGCTGGCGAGTCAAGAAGGAAGGAATCAATCTTTTGTTCTGAATTCTATCCATTGATGCAGTCTGTATTTAAGTACCCAAAAGATGGCAGGATAGTGGCTCCGATACCACTGTAATGACCCCTTCCCCAAAGAACAATATTCAACTATAATTTACTGTGCTGTTCCAGGGAAACCTTCCTGATATTGAAGATGGGGTTTGTACTAATTTGAAATTATAGCCCAAATATGTGAGTGGTTGCATAGAAAATGAATAATAAGAGAACAATTCAACTCAATTGTTCCAATATGCAGTACTTCAGAACAGAGTTGCAAAACCACAAGAGTGCCAAACACAGAGGATAATACTAAATACCAGTGAATTGTCCCAATGGCTTCCAAACTCATGAATTACAAATACAGATTTAAATAGAATAATCAATCCAGAATTTATATTGTCTGTAAATTGATGTTCGTCAAAATATAAACTTCAGAATAACTCTTATTTGAAGCACAAACTCCATTCAGACATTTCCTCCGTTACAAAATTGAATATTATTCACAACATACAATATTCATGTATAGGAAATGGTATTAAAGCACCAAACATACCCGTTTAGATTTAATCTCTGGCAACAACAACTTTAAACATCTCGGCAGGCACCAAAGAGAATGTATATGGACTTGAGGAATTCCCGTGCTCGTGCCTTTCCCAAGGCAAAGTATATGTATTGTGATATACGCAGTTCAGTGACTAAACATTAATAATCCCACCACTAGGCTATAGCAACGCCAGTAATAGGAGAGAAGAGCCATCTCTGTAAAATTTCCGGCAAGGTATAAATGTAATTCCGAAGTCACTCATATATATATAGGTGAACAGATGTTAAGGCCGGTAGAAATGAATTGCATCCACAATATCAATACTTTTGTACACCACCGTGATGGTGATCCAACATCTAATTGTGCCATCATAATCAATGAGTCCGCAAGGTTACTGCCAGGAACTCTCTGTATTCTGCAGAATATTTCCGATATTTGCAATTCACGGCTCTTAGTAGGAAATACCGACAGAGCATATTCATTAAGCCATCAATGATAGGGACGCATTGAATGAATACCACGGCCTCAATGATAGGGACGCATTGAATAAATATCCATAGAGATAGTAACTGCCAAGAATCTATAGACTTCCATCTTATTTCCTGCATTCGAAGAACAGAGCAATCCCGATAAGGAACTTGCAACTGCCATATGATTCCCGTCTCCTCCTATACACCAATTCCGAGTGAGCCCTCCACAACAATATCCACTCCCGTAACTATGATTTCTTCAGTATATGAAGAATCCCGATGAAGCTTCATCAGTTGCAATTGACAATTAATAAATACCAATAATATGTTTGCTCCAAATATAAAATTATGCTAATGTCCTACTCAGGTTTCCGTCCAAGCATGACCCGATGCGCACTGAGAGTTTTCGTTCTCAGTCTTGTTATCATCTGAATCCAACAATATTCCTTCTCCGTAATCATCAATAATCAGTCCGCTGCTCCCATTATAATACGCCAATTTCAGTTTCACTAACTGATTTATTTTCGGACTTTTAGGAGAGCTATAGCCTGCTTAATAATATTTCATAAAGCCAATTGAGTTATTTTTATAAAGACTTTATAGAGTATAAAATATTTAACTCATTGATATTATATAAAGTCTCATTATAATTAATTAAATAAATATTCAATAAAATAAAGACTTATTAAATATTTAATCAATTATTTTCCAAAGTCATTCTGGCTTCAAAACGGGGACATCACATAAACATAAATGCTTACCAAGTTCGATCTGAATTTATCTTGCACAAATAAATAATATCCAATCTGGAAATGATCACCGATAATGATGCTCAATCGGAATCCTATATAAAAACATGAAATACTAATAATCTGCAATTAATAACCTCTAAATGCAGATCGATAATATACTTGGAATGTAGTAGATTTCGATATAAATGATGATGTATACAATTAATATATATGTGTGTATACATATGTCAGTACATACTGACATATGTATACACACACATATGATCATCATTTCTATATCTGACCGAAGCTACCATATTTCAACACTCCCTCTTAGCTAGGGAAGATAACACTATCCAAGTATATAGTGATATCACCTTACTCGTGATATCAGAAGATATGGTATGCTTCTAAGAGAGTCAAGTCACTTGACATTCTTCATAACACATCTTCATTATGGTATGTGCACTGACATCAAGTCTCATGATGTCTACCATAATAAATCATGGCATATCCACGAATACATTTATCCACCATGATTATCCCATAAGGAACATAATGATCTTCAACTGATATCAAGTCTCATGATATCTATCAAAATGTCCAAGAGATACTATCATGACATATCCACGGATATCAAGTCACATGATATCCATCATGATAGTGAAACTAATCATTGTAGAGTCGTCACTTTACAATGTCAAATACAAGTGTTCATTATCAGAAAGATCGCCGCCTTTCAATAATGTACACAGGGGGTGAGGGCCCATAAAGTCATGGAGTCACACACATGACAAAAGAGCTTACACATTAAACATCTTTTAAATACATTAGTACAAAATAAACAATTTGAGTCTCAATCTCAACAGTAACTTACATTTCAACCATACCAAGTTTCTTCCGGAAGTGTTCAACTTTAACTCTGAGAGAGGCTTGGTGAGAATGTCTGTTGTTTGATCATTTGTACTAATATACTCCAACTGGATCACATTCCTTTCTACCATGTCTCTCACATAGTGGTAAGGAATCTCTATATGCTTTGATTTATCATGGAATACTGGATTCACAAAAGGCTTAATACAACTCTGATTGTCATAGTGGATAATAGTAGGATTCAGGGGCTCACCAAATAATCCCACAAGCAATTTCCGGAGCCATACTGCTTCTCTTGCTCCCATAGAGGCTGCAATATATTCGGCTTCTGTTGTACTCAGTACCACAGAAGATTGCTTCCTGCTACACCAGGATATCATCGCAGACCTCAACCTGAAACAACATCCAAAGGTACTCTTTCGATCATCTTCTTTAGGTTCAGTAGGCTCCCTCTGAATCTTCAAGCACTTGCATCAACCTCCTAACCCCATCGTCCAAGATTGCCTCATAGCAGATCACTCTATTCTGAATAGGTTTGCGGAGCTACCAATATCAAATCCAGATGACAATCTTTGAGCAATTTTGATCTCAGCAACTGAAGAGAACTTTCAAGGATTTAACACTTCTTCTCAGTGAGTCACAGAACTCCCTCTTGATCCCTGCTTTAGAGCTTGCAAAGAAGACTTCTGGAAGTGAACTCCCTCTAGCCACCAACTCAGTCCCATGGCTGCAAGTTGTAACTTCACGCTTGATCATTTCTTTGGTCGGCATGACTTCCTCACAAGATGCCTCAAGCTTTTCATCACTAAGCAATCTCTCATCATCTTGTCCTGAAAGCATTTTAGAGAGAGATTACTAACAGTTTATAATTATCCAAAGAAATATTAAAGCTAGAATCATACAAGGTTTACTATCTCAGGTTATAATATGAATACATAAGAATTTATGAACAATATTAAAACATGAATAAGTAAATCAACCTAAAGGGAAATATATCAAAGGATCAAAATAAAGGGATAAAGAAACTTATCTTTATTGAATTCTGATATAACTTTTCCTTCCATCTTTTACTCCTCTTGAGAGTGCAAATCTCAGTACAACAAAAGACAATCTGCACAACACACATTATGCAACCAACATATTCAATATAGGACCAGCCTTCTCAAGGCAACATTGCAGTCCAAGCACAAAGAGAATTTTATTGAAGTGATCATCCAATCACAACGAAAATATGCAGTTCTCTTTTCATCTCAGAGTCACACTCAAAGATCTTCACAATTGCAAGGAATAGAGGTATCTCCACAGGATCTTGTCACAGAGATCTCTTATTCAAGAGAAACAGCAATTTTGACTAAACACACATGATTAAAATAACCAAAGTCAGATTTGCACAACTTAGCAAACTGAAATTTTACCCTAGATTTCAAAAGTATAAACAGAAGAATACTTATCTCGATCCACAATCTTCCTTCGTCAGGTTCAAGGCCACTCAAGCCCGAACACGGCTCCGAATAGATATTTCCTCCAATGATAGAATTGTATTTTCCAAACAGGTAGCAATATGTTTATGCAATTGTATGGCAATATGCAACTACAAACACTGTGATGACAGCAGTGAAACACCCAAGGAACAACTCACAAATCGCCCCCTCATAAGGATTATTATTCTCAGCTTGATAAATTTGGCTTATCCGCACTTAAAATGTCAACGATGGCAAAAGCATAGTCCTGATCACCTTCCCAAATATAACCGGATTCCTCAAGTATAGTCGACTGTGCTGGCGAATATATTATTTGCTCTAACTCAGTCTTCCGCGAAAGAGAATAGATGTAGTAATTTTAGGAGAAGCCCGAAAGACTCCCTCAACGTCTTGTCGTGACAATATGCATAGGACAAGGAATAAATATCAATCTCCAGATTACCCCTGTTTTGATGATGGTTATGATTGACACGACACTATATGAATATATATTTATAAGTGCCCCCGCTCAAATGCAAATCGAATGCCCAACGTCAACCTCATACCACCCGATCATGCAACGATATAATTGCTCCAGGCCTTCACGTCTCTATTCATAGATTCATTGGTAGAGATGAAATACGAACGGCTTTTTCCCTCACACAAACTGTTAGTGTTGAGCATACAAACACTTATATCTTTAACTCCACTCCATGAGTTCCCGTGTAAAACCCCAATCATTTCTTTGTTCTCAAACATTTGCGATATCCTTGTAACCTTCAGTGATTAACACATCCACGATTTTCCTTGTTTACTCGATACCATCCTTTAATCTGCCTAGCGATGACTTTGTCTTCCCCGTCATGTATTAGAGTACATCTGTCATGAAGTACATACTTGAATTCAAGGTCACAAGCTATACAAATGCATCACAAAGTATATACTCGAATACACTCGAATACAATTACAATCATAGAGTACACACTTGAATACAACTGAGTTTAACGCTTCTCTTGTACCCGACCAGGATTCTTTATTTTCCA
This sequence comes from Sequoia sempervirens, assembly GCA_007258455.2. Taxonomy (NCBI): domain Eukaryota; kingdom Viridiplantae; phylum Streptophyta; class Pinopsida; order Cupressales; family Cupressaceae; genus Sequoia; species Sequoia sempervirens. The sequence continues at coordinate 83,347 of VDFB02367720.1, forward strand.
CGATCCTTCTCTGCTTCACACGTTTCTTGATCCCCTTTGCTTTATTCCTGAGTGCCCATTTCCTTATATGCTTTTAGTCTCCTCCTCTCATTGAGAATACGAATTCCAACTTTAAGCAATATGTATGTAGATAAACTTCATTGAAGTGCGGAAAAGTGCAGAAATATATTTTATGTTTAACAGACTGAATAGAACCCCATTAAGATACGTTATCTGGAATTCCTAGAAGTTGACGCTAAACTACAAATACCCAATACCACAACCTCGCGGACTGGCTCGTACACAACATTTGATTATTTAGGATGCTTCACCGAAAGCTTCCCAATAACCACACACGCTTATTGAATCATAAACTGTCTTCCCCAAATATCCTGACTTTCTTGCAAATAACATAAGATGAATGACTTTATTGAGTCAACTTCCACGTCAGATGGTCTGAATGCAAATATTATCACGCAATTCCCAACATTGCTTCTCGTCACCTTATTGTCTCCCGAAATGACCAATAATAAAAGGAATTTAACCACAACGACCAAATAAGAAATGCTTGATATCCGGTCTTGGATAAGCCATGATAAATTAAATATCAGTGATCAATATGAATCAATGATGGTTCCCGTTAGCAATGTTAGTGATTATGATCAACACCGATGATAATCCCAAGCCGTCCTTTTAATGTCATAAAGTCGCACTACCAACATATATCGAGACTCCTATATCTCGGAAGTGATCATCAGCCCAATGGATCTACTTATGCCACAGATCTGATGGAAGATATTTGTTGGACTTTAGCGCCTAAGATAAGTGCCTAGCGCTGGTAAACACTTCCGGGTTGGATCAACTGCATAGTCTGTGATCTATGCTGTTTGCGATGATGGCAGAGAAATATGCCAGCGGCTTCAAGAGAATAACTCTCAAATAATCAAATCCTTCTTGAGTGTGGTGTATAAGGATGGCGAGAGCCGGAGGCTACGCAGCCATCATGCCATCGAAAATCTCCCAGCTGCGTTCGAATTGGTGGAGTATGCGCCTAGAAGGGGATATAGATTAAGAAATTCAGACTTGTGAATTTTTAACCATGGCTCTGATACCAAGTTGAATTCCAAGAGTTCGACAAGTCTAAATTTTCTTTAATGGTATTCGATCTACAAGAGCAGAACATTTATTGATTTCGATGTCTCCCATTGTGGATCGGACCTACATTAAATATATAAGGAAGAGACACATCCCATGAGCGGACATGTCTCCACAAAGTGGAGGCATGTACGTCCATGAGATGTCTCATGAATTGTGCCTTTTCATCTTAACTAAACACCGGATCTCTAATCGGGGTTTGTTACTTAATAAACATAAATGCTTACCAAGTTCGATCTGAATTTATCTTGCACAAATAAATAATATCCAATCTGGAAATGATCACCGATAATGATGCTCGATCGGAATCCTATATGAAAACATGAACTACTAATAATCTGCAATTAATAACCTCTAAATGCAGATCGATAATATACTTAGAATGTAGTAGATTTTGATATAAATGATGATGTATACAATTAATATATATGTGTGTATACATATGTCAGTACATACTGACATATATATACACACACATATGATCATCATTTCTATATCTGACCGAAGCTACCATATTTCAACAAATACGGCTAAACCAAATGATTAATGAATAGGGTATTAAATCAAATTTTATCATACAAATTTGGTTGTTGATTATATTTTAATATTATTTTTGCAGTTAACATTCAATCATACAATTTGTTAGAATAACATTTACATTGTAAATCTCTGCAAGGTTTACCACCAAAAAATAATATAAAATTTGAAGTTGATTTCAGTATTGTAAGTCCGAAAAGCTATGTGGCCACGACATTAGAAAAATATTTTTAATTTCCAACATTATTGTTTCTAATGATAATATGTGCAGTTTTCCGCCAAATTCAATATTTGTAATTATTCTAGAAGGCTTACCGCTAAAACCAATTTCATTCCTTTCTAGCTTTGGTTTGTATTTCATCTCTTTCTAGCTTTAGTTTGTATTTCATCTAGAAAGCTTGCCACCAGATTGAGCATAATTTACTTATAAATTTTATAAAAAAAATGCATTACTGAGTTCTGCAACTTGTCACCAATAAGCATTTTATTATGATATCATTATAACCCATTCACTGTATGTTCTCATCTTTGCCCACATCAAGATCTTGGTGATCAAAAGTTGTTTTCATGTTTATTCATTGTGAAAGTGAAAAATAAAAATAAAAATCAGTTCAGAACATTACATGCTCAGAATTGCATAAGAGTGCATTATATCCTCAAGTGACACCATTTGATAAATTGATGCAGGAGCATCCAAGGTGTAAGAGCAATCTTGCATCACCCAAAAAATGTTATATTTTGATTTCAATTTGGGTTTGGTGAATAAGGGCTAAATATAGCAGGTTTTCTATTTTTAGTAAGTTTGCATATGAGCACGTATAAACTTCAAATTTTCCCCAAAACTCCTGAATGGTAAATTGCACACTGTCGTTGAGTTTGGAGTCAGGATTAACTCTGAAATTGAATATATTAATTGTTAAACTTTTTGAAATCCTGAAAAATAAAATCCTTGAAATTAAGATTTGAGACCTTAGACAACCTTTTCTTGGCCTGAAAGTTGGCCAAAATCCATTTATAGATTTGGGCATCCTAGAGCATTTCGAGCACTACAGTTTTTAAAAAAAAGGACTCAAATGGGTGCCGAGATCAAAAGTTATGGATCCCAGAAGTTGACCTATTTTTGGGAGTTGGAAGTTGGGAGTTGGGGGTTGGGAGTTACAAATTCAAATTATGCTAGAAGGTGCCAAAAGTCATTGAAGGCATATTTTCAGCATACTCCAAGAGCATCTGGGGAGCTACACTTCCTAGGTCATGGGAGAATTGATATTATTCCATCAAAGCTGAGAGAAAGGATAATTCAGGACTAGGAGAAATTTTTGGGAGAAGCTGCAATTTTGTTTGCAGGTGTAGCTGATGTGGGGCACCATTGTTGCCATCTCCAAGCTTAGAGAACTGATTTCCTGAATGTTATGCAGCCCATGTTGCTGTAGCAAGAGGTCATGGACCTTTGTTTGATATAATTGCATATTTGTAATTCATTTTGTTGAAGAAATAAGAAGCTGTTGTTTGCATTCTTCCTGCATTTCTGTGAAGATTTGTTGTTGTTGTTTAGTATGGGAGTACCTTTCATCATAAATCTTGGAAAACAATATTGTAATTGAACATAATGACAACTCATTGATTTGTGACTGGTGATATTACCATTAAGGCCCTACGATTAAAGACTAGGTTGGAGAAGCATTGTGCGCTACCTTGCTTTATGCATACTTCTACTAGCTTATAATCCCAATAATCTTTCATTTGATTGTTTATGGTTACACAGGGACATTAATACCATTTATTTCCTTCTGTCAAAATCTTTTTTGTTTGGACCTGAGGACTCGAGAAAGGAATTGGGATACTGTAGTCTGTAAATTGGAATAAACGTGAACTGTTTCTTAGCTTAGTGAACCCATTTCACTCTAGAAACCTGTGATGACATCATAAAGCAATCGATACTGCCAAAAGTTGCTGCAAAAGATATAATGACTCCAAACACATTTTCTGTCATGATGTAAGCACTAGTGTTAGGCTTTGTGTCACAAAAACTCTTTTATAGATCCATAAGGAATATGACCAGATGCATAGAATTTGACTTGGCCATGCCAATCATAAAAAGCAAAGACTTCAAAGGGAATGTAAGGAGAGGTAATATTACTTTGCCTGTCAAAATTATAACTCCAATCTTGATATCATCTCGGGCATCATTAAGAGCTCGCGTCATTTCTTTTAAAGTTTGTGGCCGAAAAGCATTCCGTCTTGCTGGTCTATTTATAGTAATCTACAAAAGAAAATTAAAGTTAGATAGAGAGATCGTATTTATATTTACCACCTTAAATAACTCTCTTAAGACATGTAATCCTGTATCCAAAAAGGTATAGTAATTAACTGCAGAAATTTTTTTAGGAACTGAATATTTCTTGCAACTTTCACCACTAGATATCATACCAATCCAGGTCATGATTGCACCATAGGACATGTATCTTACAGGATCTTACAGCAACTAAAATGAGAAAGACAAGTCACTAGGTATAAACATTATTCCTGTAGAATTCTATCAGACTGAATATAAATTGCTTTTTGTTGATTCGTACAATTATTATGTATAGACCATTTAGAGCAATTATCTAGGCAATTATATTTGTAGCAGTCTAATTAAACTTATCCCTAAATTCTCAACATACAAGATTGGTGAAAGATTGGAGACCTATTGTATTCTAGAATGCCTCATAAAATTTCTAAATAAACCATATTCTTCGTGTATCATTCTCACCTACTCCAATACAATTTATTGAGGAAAGATATATGATCTTGAGAATCAATTGATGTTTTAGGTCATGATACTTCACTGTCATTACCTGATTTTGAGGAAGCCTTAATAGGATTGAAGCATCAACATAATTAAAAATAATTGCTCTGTGGCTAACTGTTTCTCCCTAATGAAGTCTATTAGCCAAGGTGTTCGGCTTGCCACTTCTCCTTTCATGTCAACAACAAAAGCAATGTGCTACTTATTGAGAAATACAAGCATCAAGCCTCCTCTTTAGGGACCGTCTATGCCAGATGCAAATGAACTACTTCTCACGCATTTTGCTGATGATACTGTTTATGTTGGAGCTTGAAGGACATAGTTTGGCTAAGTTTTCAAATAGATTATCTCTGTATTGCCTGGTTTCGGGTACTAAGATAGTCTGAATCTGGGCTAAATTTTAAGTTATTGAGTGGGATTTTGCTCACCTGATTTGTTGGATTTGAAAGGATGGAAGTAGAACAATCCTGGGAAGGTAGCTAAAAATATGGGTAGTCCCTTTGTCTCAAATGTTTCTTTTGATGATATGCTGAATTTGTGTTATAGTAAATTTGATGTCAGATTTTCCAAATCGTTGGCTGACTGCCTTTCTAGCCCGCAGATTTCAGGTCTGTCAAAAGATGTAATTTTTTTCACATATTTACCATGCTTCTTATTGTTGATTTATGATTAATAAATTGATAATTCAGAAATATGAGTCAGTATTGCTGCAGTCTGACAGTAAAGGACACAGAAAAAGACAAGCAAGAATTTGGAATATGATTCATGCCTCATGATTATGGGATATTTATGGAAACAAGCCTTGGTAGATTTCAATTGAAAATTATATTTTGAGGGTTCCTCACTCTGTGCAAACCTTAATAGAATTATGTTCCTTTATTTTGATTTAATATATGCAATCTTAGAATCTGATTTCATGTTCTTCTATTTTCTTAACCATTTGAAGGCCTTAGAATGTATTTAATAAGAGTCCACGTTCTTCTTGTGTTTTGTTGACATTAAGGTTTGCCCTGGATTTGGAAATAGTTGGTTGAACTTATTTTCAGATGGTACTTTTTTTGGCCAGAAAAGAACAGGCCATTCTGCTTTAAAATGGAATAGTAAAGGTATATACTTGTTTATACAATGTGTGCTCATTTGCTCGCACAGGTGAAACACAATCCAGATATACTAGAAAAGCTGATCCACAACAAACACTCCAGATACAGCTTGATTTAAATTAATAAAACGGCACATAGCACATAGCACAAAAAATAAATAAAAGAAATAAAAACTTGCCCAAACACACCCCATCTTAATGGTCATTACACTTCCAAAGTAAATATTAACCCAAGGCTACATGATAGAATATTTCAATGTGATTTGTCCAATTAACCATGTACTTTTGTGCTAGCTTTCTAGTTTAAAGAAATTTCACAAAATATTAGCCCATTAGTTGGCTTCCGTATGAATGTAAATGCCAACTAAAACCTTAGTAATTAGTGATTCACTCAAAAATTCCTTTGAAGAATTTAAATGGCATTCTCACATTCATGACATAAGTACAATAACAATATAAAAAGATAGCTGCTAGTTGTTGTCCAAATAATTAGTACGTAACAAGAATTACAATGGTGAAAAATATAAACTGGTGCAAACGAAAATCTCAGAAACTCCCTCCTTCCTCTCACATAAACAATTTCAATTTTAAAACACAGGCAGGCTGCAGTACTCTCATTCTAACTAATTCAATTACAAACTTTGCAATTTATACACATTTTATTGCCACATAAACCAATTTTTGACAATTCCATTTGTCAATCGAAATAATTTAAAAGTGTTGCAAATAAAATTGACAGGAAATTCAATTTATTCAAATCAGAATGCTACAGTCATACAATCATCTTCAATTTCATTTGGTCATTGGTTTCCTCTGTTCACAAATTCTGTGTCATCTATGGGCTCTGTTCTTTTCCTCTATTATTTTCTCTCCTCTAGTCACTCTTCTCTCTGCCATTTCCACTCACAATCACATGCGCAGCCCTTGTTTCTTTTTACTCTGCATCAATTAAAGTTTCTTTAAATCTGAAATCTCCAGTTATAATCTATGCAGCCCTCTTTCTTTCAGCCGCCTATTATCATCCTCACACTGCCTCTTCCATTGCTCTTCACCTCTTTACTGCACCTTACAGCTTTTATGTTTTGTTTCAGACTTCAATTTTACCTCTCCCTTCTGTGATGTGTCCCCTTACACTGCTCCTTTCTACTAATCACATCGCTCCTCATATCATAAGCAATTTATTTGCATTTTATGCTTAAATTGCCATAGGAAAGTGGTGCGGCCTCTTATGCACAAGTTTTAATCTCCTTCCATACTTGCTCAGAATTCCATCAATATGGTGCAGCAAATTCTCTTCTTTCACCTTGCGTGGGATCCTCTCTGCACTTATCAACCTGTTCACTTATTTCAAGATCATTTTAATTGCATTTAAACTCCTTCTCTATTGGATTCTGCCTCCTGCCTTATGCTGCGCGGGCACTTTCTCCTCTTTGCAGACTTGTCTAGTCTAGTGTGGCCCTTTTACTTCTCCACGCAGCCTTATTCTCTCTCCTTCTGTGTTACCAGCCCCCTCTTCTATATGTCACTGCTTCCTCCCTTATGATTATTGGTTTTTTAAACATATTACTTTCATCGCGACCCTTCAGCTTCGGCCTTTTCAATAGTTTTTCTTGCATTTTAAATTTTAAAATGATCTTATGGCATGGCACGGCCTGCTGTTCACTTTCAGAAAAACATTTCTTTTTATGCAATTCCAAAATGTCACACAATATGACACGAACTCTTGTCATTCCGTCACCATGTTATACATTCAATTTTTAAGGCAATTTATTCTCCATCCTGAGCTTTGATATGGTGCCCTTCAGTATTCCCACAATCTGCTTTTGAACATCTGCATTTAAATCTATTTTTTTTATAAATTGGATTGAATGTCCAATTTCATCATTCATCCAAATTGAGCAAAATGGTAAACCAATGAATAAGAAATTGCACAACATAATTGAATTTAATATGGAAATCGAACTGGGATATTTTGTCAACTGAAAATGACAAAATATCACTTCAACCTGCACTTCAAACTACAGACCCAAAATTTTATTGCCAAGCCAAAAATGAAAATCAAACTGAAAACCAATTTGGATGATGCCGATCACCATAAGCCCGGGATGCTCCTGCATCATAAACCTAAGACAGAGAGTAGAAGAGAAAGAAAGAGCTTCCTCATCTATATAATCTCCAAATAACAAGACTAAACTTAGCCAACAATCCTTGAAGATCCTAAGAAACACTTCTGGAGTACATTAGATATGAAGAATTTTACTTGGGTCACAATTTTTATCAGCACTGTCAGCTTAGAATAAGCCTTACCTCCATAAAGAAAGAAAGACATTATACTAATGTCCACAAATGACCAAGAATAGATCAATGGAACTGGAATGTATAACTGTTATAATAGCGAAGTACTCGGATGAACTGGGCCCTAGACTCAAAAAGCTAACAGAATAAGACAAAGAAAAGCAAGAAAACAGTGGAATAGACAAGTGGGGAAAAACCTCACACAGTAACCCCAAAACAAGTACAAGTATAAACGACTATGTGAGGGGAGGACCCCTCAATGAGGCAGGAGCCGATGAATACCAAGGCTAGCAACCAAAGCTGGAGGCAAAAACCATCAGGTGTCTATACCTCAACATGTGTTGGAAGAGCCAATGGCATTACCATCTATCACCATATCTTCAAAAGTAAAAGAGGATAGATTCGGGACAAAAACCAGAGGACATTTAAGTGCAGAACAAAGAAGAAGATTGCATCATTGTGACATCCTGATCCACATAATTGTCACATTGATGCTTAAGTTATTTGCAAAAATTAAACTTTATTTACATCAAGAAGTCGAAGATAGTCAAACTTGGCTAAAACCCCGTAATCTTTCTGCCATGGCCAACTTGAGTTAGAATTTATACTTCTGTTCAGTTAAGTGCACTAATCTGAACAACATCAGCCTACCTGTTACCTTGCTATGTGTAACTAAGTTAATTATTGACCTTAACTTGACCAAATCACAATTTATGTAGTCCTCAAAGTACTTTCCAAGACAGAGAATAGAAAATAGTTTTCTTACATCAGCCCTAGCACTAAACAGAATCCAACCCACAATAATTTGCAGAAACAGTGACTTTTGAGTGGTGACCGTTAAATATGCATCATTCTTTCTGTGCTGAACAAGGACCAATAGGCAGTTGACAAAGTCTCCAACATTGACTATAGGTACAATTGATAATTGCTAATGATTCTACAAGGTACTTTAACCCCAAGGAGTTTCTAATGACCACGTTTTATTCTTAAATGTCAAATGTTGATTGTTGTACTTTCTGGATTGACTACAATTAAAGATGATAATTGCTATTCCAAGTTTTGGGTCAACAACCCAGTAAGGGATGGTTGAGAAGTCAAATTAGAAGCCAATTGTCCAGTATAGAATGGTAGCAACCATAACTAAATAAGCTAAATGTCATGTATGGAATGGTGGCAAATATAACCATATAAGCCAATGGTCCCATAAAAAAATAATGGCAATTATGGTTAAAATCATAACAAACATTCCAGAAGGGATTGTCACAGACTCACAATGATGACTTGGATCTTTAACCAACAGTTACAAAGGGGATAGTTAACAAATTTTAAGTCAGTTGTCCAAAAGGGCGTGGCGGCATACCATAAGTCAACAGTCCATTAAGGGATAGTGGTGCTGATGATTAACTAAGACTATTAGCCAATATTCCCATAAGGGATGGTGACAAACTTTATATATCAATTGAAGCAGTAACTTTTATAAATTTATATTTGGTTTGCAGTAAATGTTACTTTGGCATAAGTTTGGTTGATGGAGATGAAGTTGGCTCGAGTCCGAAATTAGTGATGCCTTCAAAATGATGAATGTGAAAGGATGTTTGTCCATAATACATGGTCCCATGATGGTTTCAACTCATTTGTTACAAACCCAACTGAAACTGACTGCAAGTGCTGTAAACTCTGAGAAGAAACAGGAAAACTAGATCTAGAAATAAATAGTATCAAAGTTCTGAAAGTTTTGATATTTTTTCTGCAACAGATCTGATCTCAAACATTCCTGAAAACTGAAACTCTAACAATGGGGGAAAAAAAGTGAAAACCTAACACTGGGTAAAAAATGAACATTTATAACTGGACAAAAAACAATCTGGTAAGCACTTGATGAAATCTGCAACTGTTATATTTTTTACCTTGCTCAAAAATTGAAATTCATGAAAACAATTTCAACAATAGTGGAATATAGATCAAACACAATATAGAAAAGAAATAACTTTTGTGACAGGCTGTGGATGTCAACTTGGGCCAAATCTAGGACAGCATAGATACAGCTTGGCTAAATACGGTTCAGACTTGTCCACAAGAACCACTACTCCAAAACATGAAAAACATGACTTATAATTATTTTTTCCTTGATGACTTATCCACCTCATGCATGAGGTGCAATTATTTTTTAACCAAATTCATTAACAGATCCACATGGGTCTTGCAAATATTGTACATAGTTGTAAATAAGTTGGACAGAGCAGACTAGATGTAAACATTCATGTATTTATCATCATACACATGCATGGAAGCAGTCAACAGAGAGAGCAGGATAACCTACATGGATTGACTTCAGCAGACAGGGGAACTATTCAGAAGGCATCAAGGGCCATCCACAGGCATAACCTGAAGAGTAAAGTCACAATAAACTAGATTATTCCCCGCTGTACCACACAAAAAGAGTTTGTACCCATGATTGCAAGCCCAACAATCATTTGAGGTGTCAAGAAGTTGTTTCCAGACCAAAAATGACTCCAACTGGCATCTGGAAACAAACAAACCAACAAATGACTCTTCGCCTTCCTCCTTCATCTATCATCCAAATTCTACATCTTGAAATAATTGTAATGGGAATGTTGGCAGATGGTCAGCGCTCCCCTTGGGATTCGTGACATGGCTTAACCACCTCTCGTGGATCCATTAACTCTGGCAATTGTATCCGGCATTAATAGGTCAATCTTTTGGTGCAACGGCAACCGTGGGGCCAACAATTGGTATCAAAGCCAAAGGTGCTGGGTCTGAATCCCCTCGGGTAACGCTGAGGGGGAGATTGTTGGCAGATGGTCAATGCTCCCCTCAGGATTCGTGACATGGCTTAACCGCCTCCCGTGGATCCGTTAACTCTAGCAGTTGTATCAACCATTAACAGGTCGATCTTTTGGTACAACGGCAACCATGGGGCCAGTAGGAAAAAACACAAGGTTCAGACATTGATTTGCACAGTTGGAAGAATAGTAGAACAAAATATCGAAGCAAGAAAATGGAGGCTGCAGGGAGAGGGTGCAGAAATTTAAAAAACAAAAATCAATAAATTATGCACTTCCCTAGGCACTGCACATGCAGTTCATGCTTGCATGCTTAAGCACAGACCTACACACTGCATGCTTATTGGCATGCTCAACTGTGAAGCATGCAGACTGCCCAGCATGCCTAGGGCAGCTCATGCTCACTCCACCAGCACCCAACAGCTTGTAACAGCAGACACATTGATACCAACAGACCTCATGCCTCATGACTACCTTTGTCCCTGTCAGTGCTACGTCTGTCCATGTCTATACCTCATGCAATGTTGTGCACAGTCAGTCATGCTTGAGCACAGACCTGTGCACTGCATGCTCTCACTCCACTAGTGCCAAACAGCTGTCAACAGCAGACATGTCAACGCCAACAGACTTCATACCATGTCACTGCCCTTGTCCCTACCAGCAACACATTCTCCACATCTCTGCCTTTGCACCACATTGTACACAGTCAGCAACATGCCATGGTGCCTGCCATGCCAACAGACACACAAGCACCATGCCAGCAGTCCATACAGTTCAGTCAACAGCCAAGTCACCTGCTGAAATCAGCATTACATAGTCATTGGCTTTTGCATTGCATTTTGGCATCTCAACTTCAGAAGGCCCGTTCTCACTCATTCAAACTCTAATCAGGGTCAAGAAAATTTGACTCTGGCTATTTTTCGATGGCTACATAGTGGTGATATTATATTTCAGGGATCCTTCGAGTTTGCTTGGTTGGCTTGTCTGTCCACTTTAAGTGCATGGCATGCCAATCATCCTTAGTTCAAAGCTCGCATCAAATTACCGAGCGGAAGTGGGGCATCCTAGCTTGGACTCAAGGTTATAGAGGCTCACTCCATGAGAGAGGGGTTCAATTGTGGGTTATAACTATAACTTCAAAAAAAATTGTTATCTTTCCAAATCACCAAAACTACTGGTATTGACCAAAATGTAATCATGTGGTCATTCTAAGTCACTAGAACTATGAATGTTGGATAGAATGGCAAAAATGGGTGGAAGATTGCTGCAGTAGCAAGTCTCTTTTACCCTATCTCCTTGATCTCATTCCCATGCCAAGCGATACTTTATAGAAGAATGTATGGTTTAACAACAATGACAAAATCTTCAGACTTCTTTCTGTGTGTCACTGTTTCAAAGTTATTACTCACATAGTTGACTGTCTTCACTTGAAGTTGCAAACACTGCTACAGAGATTCCTCTAGCTACTTCTGCAGATATAACAGCTTCTTTGGATGCTTCTGCTAACTCTCTTCAACAAGTTCATAAATGTGTACAAGATACACCACATTGGGTTACATACTTAGCCAACATCTCATATTTGAACTTGTTATAGAGGACACTTTTACCCTCTTTGATGAGAACTCTCTTGAAGCTTCTTCACCTTCTATGGATATAATAAGGGTACATATAGACCCTCTTGTTTACTCCCCTTAACCTCTGCATGCTTTCATGATGACACATTTTGCAGTTGTACCTAAGTCTACTGATCAAATCCAATCAAATTCAGCACAGGCATGGGGAATATGAAGATTTTTCAGAGATCTCCATCTATCCTCCCTTCATTCTACCTTTGGAGAAAGAAATAAACAGATATGCAACATGGAGGTTCTTTCTTCCAAAAGGAACATACATTATTTGATGCAGAGAGAACTATTTCAACACTCGTTATGAGACTATCTGCTTTGAACTCCATCTTCTACAACATGGGAGAAGTTGTTCCTTGGAAAGGACACCTCTCTTTGGGAAGATACATTTTTATCTATGGGTACCTAATATGGCCTAGTTATTGCAACCCATCCTTATCATCCAAATAAGCTATGCTTAAGGTGGGGTGTGTGTAAATTACTTTACTACACCTTAGGTTATATTTATCTTGCTTAAGTAGATAATATGCATTTTATTTCTAAATATTCTTTAGATAATTCTAAGATTAGCTTGCTTTCTTTATTGATTTTCTCTAGATAGGATTTGCGGAAAATATTCTATTTCAAGAGACTAAGTTCTTATCTTCATCACCTCTTGTATTTTCTATAAAATGCAACTTCATTGCATTTTAAGGTTGCTCAAAAAGAAGAGTGTTGCACTTGAATGCCTACAGCACCTTGAGTAGAATGTCAAACAGTGGAGCCACCACCAATGCTATCCAATCAATACCCTCAACATGTTAGCAAATTGCTGAGTCACTCACTGCCAGTCAGCAATTCACCTAGTTTGTACCACCTTAGCATCCACATCAACAGCATTCACTCATTCAAAACCCATACTCATCAATAAAGACCTTCAGACACATTCACAGTCCTCTACACAGTAAGCTCAATTTATATACATGTTGACAATAAGATTATTTTCAGTAATTCTATTTAAGCATTATGTAGTTATGCTTTGGATCTTTTATTGTTCTAAGATTTATCTCAAAACATCTTAAATCTTATATGATACCAAAATATTTTTACAGCCATCCTACAAAAACTTTGAGCCATAATCTTACATGGTATCAAAGCAGGTCAGATTAGCCTAACTCCATTTATTTGTGCAAAATAAAATTGCTTCTTCCTAGGGCTCATTGTCTTGTTATTAGGTTGTCTTAAATTCGCCTTTGGTAGGAGGCCCTCGGGGAAGAAATGGATTGCACCATTGCATTCAAAAGGCCCAAAAAACTTAGGAATGCTTATCAAATCGTCCAAATGAGACAACTCGATTGGGAGCACACAAAAAAAAAATCCAAGTCCAATTTAGGTTGTACCGCATGAAACTCAAGGCAATTGCAGAAATTTTTATATAAATAAAAATGAAGAGCACTGCATAGCACACCTAGAATAGCTTGGGTAGAGTGTCAATCAATGGGGCTGCCCACCACCTCCACCTAGTTTGTACCATCAACACATTAGGAGATTGCTCGGTCACCACCTTGTCAATCAGCAATTCACTCAGTCTACACCTTGGTGTCCACATCAATAGTGTTCACTCAATCACTACCCACCCTCATTAGCAAACACCTATCAAACACATCAACAACCCTTTGCACTATAAGCTTAGTTTTTCTATAGGTTGATGAATAAGATTCTTCTTTATAAATCTTTATATATGCTCCAAGTGGATATGCCTTAAATATTTTTTGTTCCTTAGATTTATTTCCACATGTCTTAAATCTTACATGGTCTCAAAACATTTTTGCAGCCATTATGCAAGAACTTCGAGCCATAATTTTACATGTTCTAAGAGTGAATATTACTAGTTCTTGCTCATTTGTGCCAAACCCCCTTGTATTAAACAATTTTATGCTCAAAGAAGGCATATGGCCAAATTGATTTGTTAGTTTTCCCCATACTGGGATGTCCAGGGTATTAAACAATTTTAAGCTCAAAGAAGGCATATGGCCAAATTGCTTTGTTAGTTTTCCCCATTCTGGGATGTGTAGGGTATTAAACAATTTTAAGCTCAAAGAAGGCATATGGCCAAATTGCTTTGTTAGTTTTCCCCATACTGGGATGTCTAGGGCAAACAATTTGTGTGATTAACTTTGTGTTGATCAATTTGTTTCCAAGTTCATGTGTGTTCATTGTTGGTAGGGTTTTCATCAATTTCTAAAGATTAAAATATACCCTAAAGATTCCATCAATATCATGTTAGCATTTTAATTTGTCCTTCTCACGATAGCTCAAACTGGAACAATACATGAGAAAATCATCTTTTCAAATTTGTAGGGGAAACCCCCTGATCTAATCTACTCCTAAAATCTAAAACGAATAAACTAGATTGTTACTTATGCACGCTATGCAGTTTATCTTCTAGGGGTTTTGCAAGTAAACAAAATGCTAAAAACAATCTAGACTTATATTTTTTTATCTCAAAGGTAGAAGCATGAAACTTGCAAAGTTCTTATCTCACCACAATGTTTTATGTTATGCAACTAACTAACAACATGAACAAGAAACAAAAAAATACTAATCAATGCTTAAAACTGAGACCAATGAATTAGTATTAACAATAGGATTGATTTGACATGAGAAACATTCCACAAACAATATGAAACACGATGTGAGATTAAGAATAGAGGACAAGTGTTAAGCAAAGTTGAACGAAAAATCTTCCTATTACCGACTTCTTGAATCTCAACATTATAAACTAACTTCAAAGCCAAATGAAAACCTCAGCAAACCTCCTCATAATGTCCCAGAAGTGATACAAATCAGTCCCTAATCAGAAGCTGATAACAATAGTGTCATTCCGAGAAGTATGCATCCTAACCCTGCTCTCCCAATCATAGACTGATAACTCCACATAGACACCAAATCTCCAAGTGTCAACAGAACCATATCGAGAACACCAATTCATCCAATCAACTGCAATCATCACAGTAGCATCTGCAGATATATCCCTCAACAGCTCGAACTGATTGAAGTATCCTGTCATGCCCCCGAAATTGCAACACTAAACATTCAAATGCAAATAGATAAATAAAATAAATAACAATATAGATATTAAAAAAAATATATAAAATATAAATATAAATATTAATAATAATTATTATAGCTATAATTATTACCACATAATACTATAAGCATTATATATATTATAGATATTAAAAAATATATATAAAATATAAATATAACTATTAATAATAATTATTATAGCTATAATTATTACCACGTAATACTATAATTATTATAGCATTATATATATATATATATATATATATATATATTAAGACAGCATTACTTATATATAAGCAGCAACTATATTATTATCATGTCATAAAAGAGCACCCATTTTATGGAATCGTAGAATACAAAGGCAGCAATTCATTTTAATAAGAGCAGTAATAATTATCATTAGAAGAACTTTAGAGCAGCGGTTTGTATTTGTGAGGGGGCAGTGATTCAAGGGACACATCCACTCAATGATTATCACCGTTGAAAGGGTGCAATCCCTCACCCAACCAAAAGGTATTTAAGGGGAGATAGTATGGCTGGCTGGGGGGGATAAGAAGGACTGCAGATGGAACAGATTGGAAAAAGCATGCAGCAGTGAAGAGAATAAAGGTGTATGTGGCTGTAAGTGAATATAATAATATTAAAATATATATGTATATATATTCATGCCAAGGTAATAATGATATATATATATATTTGCAGCAATTATTGAACCTTATAAGTAATTGTGATGTTTAGTATAATTTCGGATAATAGATTCTTATGTGATTGATTTACACTAAAGATATCTCCTGAGTGCTAAGAACAAGGAAACCACCTTGGGAAAGGATTAAAGAGATCTACATAGCATTTTCTAGTATTAATTTGCATTATTACTGTAGGCATGGATCTAGATGTTGCTAATCGGATTATTGGTGCAATGCTCTCTTTAGTATTATAATAATGATAATTGTTCTAGGAAATGATGTTAATATGGACTTAAAGAATCAATGATAAATGAAAATGTATTTGATTGTTTGAAAGATTGTCTTCCAAGTGTTTGCAAGCCTACTCGGGAGGAAGGGAAGGGCCTGAGAAAAGTGGTGCCTAAAAACCCCACTCAAGTCTGCCCCCGGAACCCAAGGCAAGGATGGGCCATGGAGGGGTGGAAATTCTACTTAAGGTTCCGCCCAGTCCCAAGGCATGGGTGGGCCATGGAGGCGTGGGGGTCCCACCCAAGATCTGTTGCGGCCATGGAGGGGTGGTAGGCCTAGGCCACTTATAAGCTCCATTGGCTTCCCCCAGTAGGTCATGTGTCTTTCAAGGTGATGATATGGGTGGAGAAAGCAGGTACAAGCCACCTAGAGGGGAAGGTTGTAGATTACAACCACTTGAACTTGACAAAGGACTTTGGGCGGATCTACCTATGCGGGTAGAGAAAGCAGGTACAAGTCGTTGAGGACTAGGCAAAAGGGCTTCAGGCGGATCTACCCATGCCACTCCTCATGTCTTCATAACTGCTTTGTGATTATGTTTATATTTGGATATCTAGATATTAATGCTAACAGACATGTGTATAAGTGGAAATATTGTTCAAATGGTGAATGCAGGTTTCAGCCAGGAATATATCATTGAAAATTGACAAGGTGAAAAACCCTAACCCTAATCAATAAGCGAACTCTAGGGAAAAGTGGGATAGGGGACATTACATATCCATCACTCATACTGGTGGGAGCTAGTAATAACTGCTCAAGCTCTGTAAATACTGCCACAACTTGTTGCCAAAAAGCCTACAAGTGCTCAAAGTCCATCTTCCCATGAACTGATGTTGCCATAAACAACGCTGGAATACTAGGGCAGCGTGTAATGTCCCTTACCTAGCCTTGCTCTTGAATTCGCTTGTTTGCCCTATAATTCAAATGTTGATTAGGTTTAGGGTTTCTTCTTTCCAAAAGGAATGTGTTTCTCTAATGAAATAATCCTAGATTGAAATCTGCATTCCCCAATTTAATAACATTTCCACGTACACATATATCTGTTAGCAATAATATCTAGATATCCAAAATATATTCATAGTCATAAGGCAATAATGAAGACATAAGACGAGTGCCATAGGTGGTTCCACCCTGAAGCCCTAATGTAAAGCTCAAGAGGTTGTCCATCACAATCCTTCTTGCCTAGTGGCTTAGTACCTACATCCTCCACTCATGGAAACACCTCGAAAGACACTCGTCCTATTAAGAGAGAAGAACCATAGAGTCCAAGTGGCCTAAGGCCTACCACCTCCCCTTGCCCAATCCCGTATCTCGGGCCTAAGGGGCATAGACCTAGGTGGGACCCCTAGCTTTCAATAACCCAATCCCTAGTCAAGGGCCTAAGGGGCTGCAAAGCCCAATCCCTTGTCTAGGGCCTAAGGGGCTGAAAGTGGGGTTTTTAGGCAATCCACTTCACCCATGTTTCACCCATCCTAATAGGTTTACAAGCACATAGCAGACAATCTTTACACAATCAGATATATTTGCATTCATCCAAGATTTATTTCAGGCCTATAATCAAATATATTTTCATTTATCAATGGTTCTTTAAGTTCATCACTTCCTAGAATAATTCTCATTATGATAAGATTAAAGAAAGCATTATATCAATAATCAGATTAGCAATATCTATTTCTTTATATTCAAAATATGTTAAATATTATTGCTAAGTGAGTACATCACCTGATCGGCTGTGTCTTCCCATGACTCTTTATTCCTTACTCGCCTTCCTTCAATCTTAAATTTGATTGATCATAGGATAAAAACATATATAAATAAATATTATATACTCTATATAAATATATATATCATTATTTCTAATTGACTTCCACTTACAATAATTACTTTGGCTTGAAAATATATATATATATCCCACATGTATATATATTTATATTTAAAATACTATTAAGCTTACTGTCCAAATGTATTCTTGGCAATATATTTTATCCTTATTTTCACATGCTGCCTTATTAGATTTCTGATTGAATAAAATATTGATTCCCCCCCTCATGATCCCTTTCTTCCAGCCACGATCTCCTCTATTATACTCTCTTATGGGAGGTGATCCAAACTAGAGACACACCATTTCCAATGATTAGGCATCTCCTTTACAGATCGTACCTTTTCCTCAACCCAAATCACACCCCTTTTTTATCATAACATATAATAATCTTTGTTTGTTAATTGCTGCCTTGTATAAATAATAATTGCTGCTTTTATTTATTCTTTTAAATATAGTAATTGCTTAGGATTGCTGCTGTTTGAGAGGAATCGATTCTTTTATTTGCTGTTAACATATTTATTTAAATATTTCAGGTTTGATTATTTTACTTTATTTATAATCATTTACAATTAACAATATTAATTAGTTTTGTTCACATAAATGTTCCTGGGAAATCGCATAAATGTTCGGGCTCTACACTCTTCAACCATTAAAATAAATTAGGGCATAGCATTTGCACCATTTTCTCATTTGAATCAATGCACTCTAGAGTAAACAATTATTTATGGGCACCATTGAATCTGGTCTGGTAGTTGCAAGGCCATATTGGCTTATTAATGGTGTCTTGTGTGGTTTTCTTCATTATCACTAGATACACTTGCAAATTCGTGCTCAAATGATGAACAATGTTTTCCGCTGCATCAAATCAGGTCATAAATGTCCTTCTGAATGTGCAGGTAGGTAGGTAGGACTATACAAACGAAAATACAAGAGTCTTGGACCATCGGAGGTCAAAGGTTGGGAATACTTCATACCACATGCTCATTAAGAAGTCAAAGTATTGGGAATTGAGAGTGATGAGGAAGTCATGTGGATGGAGGGAAGTCCAAACAAACAATCCTAATGAGACAAGAGAGTGTTGGAATGTCGAGGACCAAGGTTCGGGGATGACTCATACGTATACCACTTTGAAGGCAAGCCCGCATCTCTAACTCTGATAGAAAGATTAAGGGAAGTTATCAGGTGGCAAAGTTTAGAGATGCACAAGGAAGAGTATGGAGTTAGAGGAATAGGCAAAAGTCCAACTCTAACAAATTATATAAAGGAATCAACAGGGTTTAGGAGTCGAGCATGGCAGGATACAAGTACCCGAATAGAAGGAAGGCCGCAACTCCAACTCCAATAAAGTACTTAAGGAAGAAATTGAGTCAAGGGTCGAGAATCAAGTGAGGTCCATACGAGGTATCTAAATAAGGGATGGTCTGAAACTCTAGTTCATAAAACTAAGACAAATTTTAAGGGCAAAGGACTAGGAGGTCAAGATCGGGGATGAATGGAAAGGGTACTTGAGTAAAGGGAACTCCGACAGTCCAGTGGGGAAAGAGCAAAAGGAATGACAGGATAAGGAAATCAAAAAATTTGACACAAATGAAAGACTTAAGTATTTAGTACAAACTTTTAGGGATTGAAGCTTGGGGATGCCAAGGAAAAGGCATCAAGGGAAGCTCAAGTCCAAAACTCCGATGCAAAAAAGAATTTAGGGCAAATAATTGAGATTTTGGAGTTCAAGGGTTCCAAGGAAATGATACTCTAGTAAGGGAATTCTTGAAACTCTGGCACCAAAAGGAGCTAAATGCAAAGGATCGGGGTTTCAAGATTCAGCTTAAAGGCATGCAAGTAAGGGAGAGGCTAGTAGTCTAACAACCATACTTGAGAAATTTTACAAGGCTAAGGACCAGGATGTCAAGATAGGGTGGAAAGGTATGCCAAGAGGATGGAGTCTGACAACCCAATAAGGACAAAGGGGAGGGTGGAGATGGATGGGATGGTATACCAGGATAGACAACCCCAAAAGTCCAAAACTTTGACAACAGTCAAAGACTTAAGGAAATGACCCAAATAGAGCCAACATTTAGAATTTTTTGGATTTTTTGCAAACTTCAACACATAATGAGCACACAAGGGAGGGCACACAGAAGCACTTGGGCAAAATTTTGACTCAGAAAATCCACTTATAGTATCTCAAATCAGTTATAAATGGTCGGTTAACACAAGGCAACTGCAACAAGGTGTAAAGAATAGCATAATCTGCAATTTTGAGGCCTGCAATGCTGGGTTCTAACACGGTCAATGAGCATGATAGCCTCTTTGTCCCAAGGGATTTTTGCTGGCAACTTAATTTTTTCCTTGGGCTAAGATTTTTCCATAACTTTCAAAATTATTTTTACTTCTTTCCTTTAACATCAACATGAGGGTCAAACATTCTTGATAGGTGTCTACTAGTGACGCCTGCATTAGAGTTGGGCATATTTGATGATTGATTGGATTGGATGCTTCTACTTCTTCAGCTTTATAAGAGTTGGGCCTACTTGATTACTGATTGGAGACCTCTACTTCCTATACCTACATGAAATATTGGTATACTTTAACTTGACATATGTTTGTAGTGCCTTTTCATTACTCATATAAGAGTTTGGCGTATTTGCTGATCAATTTAGTTATGTTTGTGTAAATCTCCTCTTAATTTTGTGGATAAAAGTGGATATGATTGACGGGGTTTGTAGTTGGCCATGGCAAAGTCTGTCCCTTTGATAATCTTGAGTCAGGCGCTTTGCTTCTTGTCGCACATTTATCTGAAAGCCAAACAGACAATGAACTGCTGTAGATATTGGGATAAACATGGAATAAAACATTTATGACGAGGGAAAAGTTTTGAGAACAAGCCATAAAAATCTATATCTTTTTGGATGCAATGAAATTTTGGCCATATGGATTTTGAAGCATACTGCTGGTCGGCTCTGCTTGTTGGCAACAGCCTACAAGAATTGCCAATTTGCAGAATATTTTTCTTGTTCTAGTAGATGGGCTCACCTCAGACAAATTTGCATTCTCTAATACACAAGCAACTCAACTGTTTCAATTACAGTGAGATGATACACCATAATGTCAGTATCAATGACCCAACAACTGTACGCCCCATTGAAGTTCTAAGTCAGGGATCATATTAAACATCAATATAATCAATCTTAAAACCTAGGGGTAACTACACAATGAATTCAGATTGTGCCATTGGATGCAATTGCATTCAGTAAGTATGATTTTACATGTTGTTGCAATATTCTACTCAAGTCATATGAGGAAGTATTTCGATAATTATTATCAGCATACTGAGGAATACTGGGAAAAAAGGCAAGAAACATCTTCAATGCACGAGAATGTTAACAATGAATAGCCACGTAATAAACTATCATAGAAAGGCTCATTTTCCATGGAGTATAGATTGTAAAACACAAAATTCTTGATTCTCATGACCCATAAGGCCCAAAAGTTATGATCCAATGACTTGCAGTGCATAAATAAACATCAATATCATAGAAAGGCAGATTTTCTAAAGATATGTATTATGGACCACAAATATTAAACATCAATGTTCTTTGATAATCCAAAATCATAACATAGACTCCATAGGCTACCAGCATATTGCATAGCACATAGTCTGTGAATATAGAAATTGGGTGCACAGTACAAAACTGAAGTAGCAATTTAAGACTCGAACAAGCATACCTCTGCAAATTTGGCAAGTGTTGAATTAGTGGAATGCTCAAAAATGTCTATGTAATGTTATATAGTAACAACAATTGCACCCAACTGCAGAACCTCAATTGGTGCTTCTGATAATGTCAAATCATCCAATCATACTTCTGAATCATCCTAATCAAAGCTTATCTCATATACACATGCCCGCCATATGCTGATGGCATGCAACTGTAACAATCCTACTACAAAGAGAGATAACCAACAACGTCTGGGGGTTAAATCCAATACAAAAAGTCCCAAAAGCCACTCCCATATAAATTCATGATGAACAATTCAATGGGTATTATGAATTATCAAGCTTCAAAGATACAGTAAAGCCCTCTTTAATGGAAAACAATTCAATTGGTATCACCATGCTTCAGAGATATAGTTAAGCCCTTTTTAAAAGAAAACAATTCAATAGGTATTATCGATGCTTCAATGATGAAGTTAAACCTCTTTAATGTAAAACGATTCACCTAAAATCAAACGCCTGATCTCAACGTTTACCTTGGCAATGCCTTCTCCATTGGCTTTTTCATAGATAATGTCAAGGAAAGGAGGACCATCGTCGCAAGGGGTGCAGAGCCTCCAGGAAACACATTCTGAGGACACTTCCCCGTGCACTTTCTCATACTTATTCTCCCTCTTATTCACCTGCAATGAAGAGGATGAGGAAGAGGAATATGCAGGTACCTGCTGCACCCCACTACTCCGAGGAGGCATCAAATGCATTGACACCATTGCCAGTCTTCCAACAGCCTTGCTTTCCATCGCCATTATCCACTCTCCCTGTCTTTCTGTCTGAATGTACAGTGCAATTTTTACTCAACTTAGTCAATTTGTTTTCATAAATCTAGATGCCTTTTGCTCATCTGTTTTTATTATTATTATTTTATTATTATTAATATATTTATGATTTTGTCTTGTGTTTAGAATTTAATTCTAAAGGAACGTATTTTGAATATTTGGTGGGTTTTGTTTTCTACCTCCAGAATCTAATGGAGGAATTCCCTACAGTCCTGTTATTTGGTATTTTAGTTTTTAATTGTAATATAACTAGTATACATATATTAAATATTAATATGTATAAAATAGGTGGAGAGTTATTATGATGCCTATTCACAATATCTTCAAAACTTAAATTTCATTTTAAAATTAAATTAAATTGTAATTTTTAAAATTTATAAAATATTTATTATTTAGTTGTTAAATAATTAATTAAATTGTAGTGATTATCTATACAAATGAATTAAATAAAATTACATATTTATTTTAAAATAATTCAACAATTACTAATTGTAGTTTTTAGAATGAACAAGTAAAATTTAGATATAAAAACAACTTTTTCTATTTTGTTTTGTCCTCTTTTTGCATGCAAATCATTTCACATTCTAAAAGTAAACTAAATTCTAATTTCAAAAAAGTAAACTAATTGTGTTAGTATTTTATATTGAGGAAAATGCATAATACAAACATAAGAGGACATTTACACAAGCAACAATGTAAACCTTGGAAGCCATTAACACATGTACCAGCCAAACAGCAAGCAGGAACAACAAAAAGACAAGATCTATTTGCTGGATCAGCAACAATGATCAGCCATAACAACAACATCTCCAATAGCATTACAACAACAAAAAAGGCCTTAACCCTTGAGAAATCTTTTGTTTTCCGAGCAAGAGATCCACTTGATGTTTGATGCGTTGGATTTGAATGTCCATCTTTATGTTCTTCTTGGAATAGGCCTGTAGAAGACAAAAAAGAGAAGCAAGACAATACAATATGTCAGAGTAAAGCTTTAGAACTACAAAATTCTAGTGATCATTATTATTGAACATTGTTTTACATATGTTTCTCCATAGATGCAACAAGATAACATGGCGAACTCCATCAACAATAACATTATTATGTAACCCAACTCCAAGCAAGGCCTCTTTCCAATTAAGTTTATGCTCAAAAATAGGAAGCAGGGCATTAAAAACACAATTCCATTGTTTTTTCACAAACTGACATCCCCAAAAAATGTGCTTCATATCCTCACGTTTCTGGCAAAAAGGACAATTAAGGGGTTGGACCATTATACACTTCAGCCTGCCCCAATGGGCAAAGTAGAAAAGCTTTTGATTTATATCTTTTAAATAGGTTGTTAGGAGAAATAAACCTCTACTTCTAAATTTTGTTAGTTCAATTGAATTTTATTGTAGAGAATATTTTGAAAAGCAAGAAAGATAATATCTTTCAAATAAATTTTAAAAAAAGATATCACATCCATTTTTCTCTAATTTTAAAAATAATTTCAAATATATAATAAAAAATCATTGCTATTTTTTAATCAATTACACCTTTTTTTATTTGATTTGTTACATATAAATAAAAACATTATAGAAAATTTCTAAAATATATATAAAACAATAGAAATTAAAGCTATACTAATTGCTCAAAATTTAACTAATTTTTTAAAAGCACATTTAAAAGCTTATAATTGCATGCAATTATACAACCATTTGGGATCATAATACAATGATTGCACTAAAAGACAAAAATATTCTTCAAACAGTGTTTTTCAACATCGATTGTGGCAACAAGAATGATGTAGATAAACCTTTACTCCTGCAAATTAGTCTCGGGAAAATGAATACTTGCTCAAATATTCAGTTTTGGAATTAGATGCTAGGGTCATTGTGCTTACAAAACAAAAATGAAAAACGAAATAAATGTAGTACAATATTTACAAAATGATAATCATAAGTAAAGAGCTAAAAATACAAAGAGTTAGGAATCCAAAGAGTGACAACTTCACCAAGTCAAATCTTGCAAAATAGTTTCACATATAACTTGTGTCTAGGATAGAAGAGAATGATGTGAGTGCTTGGGAGTTGGAAGCTTGCCTTTAGGTCAAGCCCCTGATTGAAGAATGTGTGCACTTAACATATATGTGTCTAGAATCTATAGATTATTATTATTCAAATGTGATAAAATGTGAAATAAGAGTGTAATGATTCTAAAAAATATCTTAACTACTGTGCATGTGTATAGAAGAAATCAAGCCAGCTGATCCAAAGTGCTAAATGTAAAACTAAGGAGAATCTTGAAGTGTATAAACCAGAAAGCATAGAAATAATGGAGTTGATGTTGCTCAAAATGAAGGAGAATCGTTGATCAAGCAGTATTATCGTTTAAGAACCAACAAAGGAACAATACAGAATAAAAAGGAAAGAAAATTTAAAGTCCTTCCAAAAAGGACAATAAATCCAATCTATGTTTGCAGCAAATCAACAAGTGTTAGAGAGTAGGAAATAAATATAAAGATACTGATGCTAAACCATCCCTACAAACAATATTAAATTAAAAATAATAAGACCAACATCACCATATTTTAAGGTGTGTATTATTTTGTTTAACAGTATTGAAGAATAATAAGCTTGATGGAGATCAAAATGAGAGAGAACTCCACATGCCTGTCTACAATATGGGGTGATGCCCAAAGTGCCTGTTGTTACACATCTTCGTTGGGAGATTCCAAAAGCTTCACAAACTCAGGCACTGCCTAAGTTTTAGTCAAAACAAATATGTTTTGCTTGCCCAAATACCCTAATATGCGAGTTGCATGAGTTTGAAGTTGTGGCCAATTTGCTCTTTTAAGATAATCAACCAAGGTAGGTACAAGTCCTTTGTTGATGTCTTCATCTTTAAAGTTGTACACTTTTGGGAGCTGAACTAGAGTTGCAAACTATTTTTTTGAATCTCCACAGTTAAGTTCATTTGTAGCTGATAGCACATGAAATCCCAATTCACCTTCACCTGCCATTGATTGTTGAATTTGATTGAAATAAATTTGCAAATCAAAGTCGGCTTGATTTTCCACGGATTCAGAACTTTCATTTGAAATAGGAAATTCTTGCACACAGTCATTTATCCTCAGTGCCACCATATTTGTTGCAAGAATGCTTCAAATTTAACAAATCAAGTACATACACCAAGAAACAAGATTTATATCAAATCATTATCTAACAAGAACATCCCCCAAGCTCAGAAAATCAAAGAAACGCAAGATTTCTAGAGTCTCGACCATTGCTCTTCCTTGCTTTGTTTCATTTCTTATATTCTCTTGCTACAAAATACCGAAAGAAATGCATTGCTCTCTAGATTATGCATGATCAATGCAAGTTGCTTTTTGTTTTAGTTTTTAAGTTTTTAGTTTTTGCTTTATTCAACTCTAGTTTGCAAGTTGTGTTGATAAGCATATCTTTGTTTTTTTAATCCTTATTTGATCGCGTAAAGCAGATTTAAAGTTATTATTCTTTAAAAATAGTTTGCTTTCATTTCTAATGCATGACTGCCAACTATACACGTCAAAATAAATGCAGAGAATAAAAATGTACACAGACTCATTGATGCCACTGTAGGAAGCCTCTCGGCTTAACTAGCATACATATATTAAATATTAATATTATAAAATATGTGGAGAGTTAGATCTTCTCTAATTTTCTTTCTTGATTGATTTATCTTTGTGATCAAAACTTTGATTTCTCTTTGCGATCAAAAATATTATTTATTTATTTGTTTGTTTTTAATTTTATGCAAATATTTGAATTTTTAGATGCCCCAACGAAAGGATAAAGTTGACTCCTTGCCCCCTTGAGAAATCGGGCGAAAATTTTGAATTTTGGGTTGATTTCTTAATAAAGATTCAAAAGTTTCCCTAAGGGTCCAAAAAGGCTCCGAGATGCAAGAATAATGCCAAAAATGCAAAAAATGATGCAAAATTAGGTCCAGGTTGGCAAATTGGTGAAAATAATGATAAACCCCATCTTCAAGGTTAAATTAGGGCAAAAAACCCTAATTTTCTAGCTTAAATAGGCTAAGAAGGGTCATTTTCAATTCATTTGTGCATTCACACCTCAAGGAATTCTTGGGATTTGAGCTCTAACCCTTTGATGAAATGGCACGTCAAGAGCTTCCCAGGCACATCTTCAATCAAGTTCGAGAGTTCCAGCAGCGTCCAGGCACAGGACCACCAGTATGTGATTCAAAACCTTATTTGAAATTTGAATTTTTGATGCATTTATTACACTTTAAAGTTCTAGCGGCATCACTATATAGCAACGCCCAAATCAATTATAGCGACACTTTTCGCGATTTAAAATTAGGGTTTCTAATTTTAAATGGTGACGCATACTTATTTGGTGACACACTTGTCGATTTAGAATTTAGGGTTACGATTTTCCAGAAGTTAAATCGTGACACCAACTTATTTGGCGACGCACTTTTTGATTTGCAAATTTTTTAAATGCATTGGGCGTCGCTATTTGAAATTTGAATATAGCGACACTATTGTGATTTTTGAGCCAGAAATTTCAAATAACGTCAAATTTCTATGATTTCCTGACGTCGAGCGCTTCGTGGATGCAGGAGGTCTTCCCACCATTGATGTCGAGGGAGCACAAGCCCATTGTTTTGAAGAGATTAGGTGATCTATCAGAGTTATTCCAAGAGCACCTGATAGAGATTGGTCTGTGGTATATTGTTTATGCGCATGTGATTCGAACACATCTAGCGATGATGACAGCTCTGTGCGAGAGATGGCACAGTGAGACCTCATCCTTCCACCTTCCGACAGGTGAGGCGACTGTTACTTTGGAGGATGTCTGGCATATTCTTCGTTTGCCGATTCACAGAGACCGTGTGATTTATGACACTAATGTCATATTTGACGCCTACCTTGAGGTCATGGAGATGGACTAGATTACATTAGTGAGATCATAGATTGACTTGGAGTCATACAGAGGTCATGTGTCGACCTTTGGATTGATCATCACAGCCATCATTTCGAGTTTGGTTGCCCCAGATAGACGCAGCAGAGGATTCAACCCAGGATGGGGCTTGGTGTGGCATCGGATGTTGCATAGGACACTTTTTACGTGGGGGCCCGTGATGCTAGCCTCCTTATATCATGATTTGCATGATTTTGTTTATTACGATGGGAGAGCTATTGGTGAAGGGGTGACTCTTCTACATATTTGAGCATGGGAGCACATTACTGTGCTTCGGTCGATTGTTTAGATGGCAGACGTGGAGCTAGATGATCCCATCATTTGGAGATTGGGCTCCCGTATTGGAGACAGGTGATAGATGACATGATTGTTTTCCGTTGGTGCCCATGGCTTCAAATGTCGCCATGGTTTGATAATATTCACCATCTCTATTTCGCCAAACAAACCTGATATGTGCAAGCTTGAGAGCACATGATCATTGAGAGATATCTTCCAGACAAGGTGGCTCGTCAATTTGGAGATGTGCAGGATAGACCCGGTGATGCCTACAGGGCAATTTTTGCGAGATCAGCCAGAGAGGTTCCCACATGGGGACTAACCATCCTAGCTCCAAAGGCCATAAAGAGCTTTAGACTGTGTTGGTTGAATATTTTGTAAACTTGTGAGGTTTAGCAAAATGGTGGTTTCAGCCAACAGTTTTTGGTGACTCTACTGGGGATACGATACACATTCAAAATCCTCATGCTTTTGGTTGAAGTATACCCGTGTCCTTTTTCATTGTAATTTATGTTCTTGTAAGTTTTTCAAGCTTTTACCAAGGACATGTAAATGGCTGCTCAAGGTCCTTGGGGAAATGATTTTGGTCCATTGAATTTAGCTCTACCCCTACATGCTCTTCCTGAAGGATCATGGAAGAACTTTCCCAAGTTCTTCGGTGATGGACAAAAACATCCTAATGAGCACGTTGTTGCTTTCTATAGTGCTTGTGGAGTTCATGGTGTTGAATACGAAGATGTATCTGTAAGGTTGTTTGTGGAGACTCTCTAAGGTGTTGTTGCAGATTGGTTTTATCATTTGGCACCACGTACCATCACAAACTGGGCAGCTCTCATAGCCAAGTTCGAAGAAAGGTTCAAGCCTCCTGAAGACGCTCATGCTTTGTTGGCTCAGCTCACCTAGTTGAAGAAGGAATCTCACGTGCCTATGTGCGAGTTCATTGCTCACTTCAACAAGCTGACACAAAGAATTCCAACTATTGCTCAACCTACAGCTGAGAGTTTGAAATGTTTCTTTATAAATGCTCAAGTACTTGAGGTTCGTTTCCTATTGAGAAGAGCAACTCCAACTACTCTCACAGTTGCGCAAACCCTGGCGACATAAATTGAACACGATCTCATTCTTGTTGTTCAGATAAGGATAGAACCAAGTGTTTTTTCTTCTTTGGATTCATTTTTCTCTAGCACAAGGACGAATCCCATGGTGCAAAAGTTGGCAAATGAGTTACTTACTCTTAAAAGGCAGCTAGCTCAAGGTGTATTATCTTCCCCTTATGAAGAGGACATTCATATCTACATGCTGCTCATAATCTTGCTCTTGAGGCACCACCAACAAATGCAACAGTGGAGGATTCTTATCTTGAACAAAGTGATCTTGTTGGTCTCTTCCAAGAGAAGGAAGCAGACATAGCTGGTGACTCTCAAATTTGGTTTATGCAGTTCTAGAAAGTTGTTCAACAAAAAGAAAAGACCATATCAAATATCATGAAGAATACACAACAAGAGGTTGAAGACCACCTTTCTAAGGTGTTGATGAATGAAAATAATCACGTCATGGGATGTGAAAAGATAGTTTATGAAGATAAAAATGAGGTTCCTATAGTTTGGTTTGATGAATTACCCTCTTTTATGGAGAAAGATGAAGAAAACCTACTCAAAGCAGCATCAACAACAGTTTTAGAACATAAAGATAATTCTATTTTGGAGTTTGGAGACTTTGATGAAAGTTGTCATGAAGCAAAGTTCAGCTCTCCTATTCAAAAGAGCAAAGAAGATATTGAAGAGGATACGTTTTGGGATGAGATGGAATCTTTTTGTTCAAGCTTTGATGCCAAACCAGTATCCCATAAGTCAGAAAATCAAGAGTCTATTTTCCAAGCTGGAAGTTTTGATATTTTTTCAAGTTCTCAAGAAAGTTCTTTTAAGGTTGAAATAGAACATGTTATGCATAAGAGATCTACCCCAAAACTTGAAGATCATTTCATGGGTACTATAGAAGAATTTTGTTCAAGTCTTGTTGAAGATTCTCTCCAATCAGAAGGTTATAAATAGCATATTGAGGAATGTAATGCAGTCATGTTTTCATTTGAATCACATGAAGGAGATCTTTCCATTCAGCATGAGGTTGTCGTGGTTGAAAAACTAGTTGTTCAAGTTGCAACTAATAAGAAGAATTTAGTTTTTGTCCGATCAAGGGGATGCCCCATAAGACATCTTGCTTGGTTGAAAGTCGATGGGAAATCAGAGGTTCCACTTGTACCTGAACATGAAGATATATTTCAAAAAGAAGTCAAAGAAGCAGTTGCAGCTGAGCAGGAGAACCCTGGTTTCAAAAATCTACTTTGGAGCAGCAGTACAAATGATTCATTTCAAGAGAAAAGTGATTTGTTGATGTTTTCCAAGGAGTGTTGCATCAAGTTCAGGTACCCTTATTAGTGCTTCATCTATACAAAGTTGCCTACAACCATGCAAGGTACCATAAGTTGTTGAAGAAAGGCATCTATTTTGCAGAACCAGTTAATGGTTTCGTCTGAGAAGCTTCCATTTTTGGCTAGTTTCAATTAGGTAGGTTTTTATCTTTTCAATAAGTGCATTTGCGCAATTTTTATTTCATGTTTTCATAGGCTTGCTTTGCATCAGTTGTGTCATCCTTCCTGTCATTTTGTGTCTTTGTTGCTTGACTTCGTAACCCAATGGATACTAAGGCACTTGAAGATTCTAGATTCTACTACCTTCGCTTTCGAAGGCAGTTCCCCAGTCAGAGCCAGCTATTGTCCCTAATTTTTGACTTATTAAAAATTGGGATAACCTATCAAAATTTTGATAAAATTTAAAGATTTTCTCTTCTAAGGCACATTTTACGAGGTGAAAAGGTTAGAAAATTTCAATTTTGGGTCCATAGTCCTTTTGGCTAACTTTTTTCACTCACTCTCGTCCGTTTTCATGAAATTCTGAGTCATTTTTAGTGTGTTTTTGGTCAATTTCGGGTTTTTGGGGCACCACTGCAAGTAGGGGTTTTGGTTTCTTATTACAAGTAAGTGATAGGAACTTTTTGCTCTTATTACAAGTTACTTTTTGTTTTAATTTCAAGTTGTAGGAATTTTTTTATATGACTTACAAGTTGTAGGAACTTTTTGTTCACTTTACAAGTTACTTTTTAAAAAGTTACTTGCAATGACTTGAAAAAGTTTCGATTTCACTTAAAGTCACTTGCAATGACTCCAAAAAGCTCCGATTTCATGAAAATTAACTTGTAAAGTGCCTTGAAAAGCCCGATTTGAGTTTTTAAGCTTGCAAAGTGTATCTAAAAACCCGAAATGCTTGCAATGAAGTTTTACAAGTTATTTTTCACTTGCAATGAACATCAAAAAACCCAAAATTAGTTTTGCAAGTGTTTTTGTGAATTTTGTAGCTTGCTCTTGCTCATATGTACCTCGATTGAAGAGATTTTTGGTATGAAGAACACTTGGAAAGGTCTGCAACTTTATTAAATCCCCCATTTTTGCTCTACCATTGCCACAATTTTGCAGATTTGAGTTTGCTCAAGGCACCTAGGGTTTTATTTATTTATTTATTTATTTTTCTTTATTTTGGCTTGTAAACTCTTGTTGCAGGTATGTTCTTTGTTTCTTTTTATTTTTTTGTTTTTGTTGCTTTAAATCTTTTGTTCCTAGGTTACCTTTCTATAAAGTTGAGTTTGCATATTTTATAAAACACTTACAACTGAAAACGTGTTTACTTTCATACACCTCCATTTGGAACACACCATTCGCCTCTCATTCCATCTTTTACGCCTTCAATAAAAAAATGTGTTTTCATTCATTCAAAAATGCCTCCATTCCCAAACATGTTTTCCTCATTCCATAAAAATGTCTTTCAAAAACGTCTTTCTCAGCATTTTTCATTTCATACCATTTTCCTTTCATTTCATTTCACTTTCATTCCATTCATTTCATTTGCCATAAATTTCCCTTTCATTTCATCTCATTTACATACCCATTTCTCCATCATCTCATTTCCATTTTCTCCGAAAAAAAGAAAGAAAAATGATGCCCTTGGCTGCAAATCGGGATTTTATAAACAAACTGCAAGTAGGAAGTTTTGGTAAAAAGTGCAAGTAGAAGTTTCAAAAATAAACTTGCAACGACCTCTCATTTTTCCTACCTTGCACTTTTTAACTTGCAATATCTTCCAAAAATCCCTATTTCACTCTTTACTTGATGTCAGCATTCCAAAACCCGAAATTCACTTGTGAGCCCATTTTTGCATCAATTTATCCCTTCCCTTGTCAGTCTTACTTGCACTTCATCTTGAATAAGGTGTTATGGGTTCTTCATTAGTGAACAAAAGAAGAAGAGATACAACAGTAATTCATGGAGCAGCCCGAAGGTCAATAGTCCTCATGAAACCATCTAGGGACAAAGTAAATCAAGCATGGAAAAAGAACGCAACGAAGAGAAAAACTTCCTTCCTAAAGAAATGGTACTACTCCAAGCCTGTGATAAGGTTGAAGTTCGCCAAGGACACAAAGATCATTAAGAATGAAAATTCCCGTTCCAAGTTTGAGATGTCTTCACCAATCCTGAATACTTCAAGTTCTAAAATCCTGAAGTAGCATGAAGATCATCGCAGATGAAGGATGATGTAGTTAGAGTCGTGTCTTGGACACTTAGAATAATTTCAATTATGCATTTGTAATTTTGTTTTGAAAAATTACATGTAAATTCAGAAATTGTAATGGCAAGTAGCCATGCTACTCGCATTATTGAAGATTGTAATTACATGTAATCAAGTTACAAGTCAAATTACAATAGGACTTGTAATTTGGAATAAGTCAATTGCAAGTAGTTGGTGGTTGAGAGAATTTCTCAAGTTAGTTGGGATCCTCCCACCTTTTTCTTATGACCTCTCTCCTATAAATACTTGAGAGGGTCCTTTTTAATTTGTATCTTTTTGGCAAGCAAGAAAATTCTGCAAAATTTTGTACTCATAAAGACTTTGAGCTTTATAGTTATAAGTTGTTATCTTTCAAGTAATATCAAAGAGTTGGAAATTTCAGACTTTGTGTTGAAGTCCTACTTTGCATCCATTGTGTTCTTATGTCATTTTGGAGAATTACTTTGTGATTATTTGGAGATTGTGGAAGATTGCTAAGGAGAGCTTCAATTGAAATATTTGCAGACTTTGTGCTGTGAATGTTGAAGGTTGAATTCATAATTTGAGTTTAGAAGTTAAGAAGAATTGCTAGTCTTTGAACTCATAATAATTCTCATTCGTAGTAATTAATAGATACATCATACTTGCAGACTTTGTGTTGTTTTATGTTGTATATTGTCATTAGATTATCTTTCAAAAGGGTAGATAGGATCTAGATTTTCAAGACTTTGTGCCTGAAATTGTTTTCTCGTCCCGAAGGAAGTGACGAAAGTCTTTGAGCTTTCAGGAAACTTCATTTCCTTTCTCTTGATTTTATTACAAGTTGTTGTAAAAGTTTATTTAAAAGTTAATGTTACTTTTTTGAAAAGAGAAAAGAATTTAATCTTTCTTGAAACAAGAGGAAAGATTATTGTTCCACCCATATTTGTTTTAGTTAGTAGGAAAGGGGGAGCCTTCCCTTAATTAGGAGAGTTTTAACTCACACACTATGGTTGAAACCACCATTTTGCTAAACCTCACAAGTTTACAAAATATTCAATCAACAGACTGTTGGTGGCCCAGCCTTGGGCATATAATCAAGGACAAGTAGTAGCTCAAACTACTCCTGCATATGATGTGTGGTTTGTCCCACCCTAACATTTGACAGATCTGACAGGTGCTCCTCCCAGAGGGAGACGGAGAGGCAAAGGAGCAGGGAGAGGTAGGGGATAGGGAGGCCAGGATGGACAGGTTATGGGGGCTCCTCTAGTTGGAAAACAACCTCAAGTACAGCCTTAGGCAGGACCACCACCACCACCCGATGCGTGAGACGTTCATATACAACAGCTGCAGCAATAGGTGCAAATATGGACCGGTGAGTAGGATCAGGCCCGCCAGCAGGTTTTGGTCATTACTATCGAGCGAGACCAGGCTTGATAGTAGGTGGTTGCAGTTACAACCGAGAGAGATAAGGCACTATAGAGAGTCTAGGTTGTGACCATTGAGAGAGATCAAGAGGTTGTCTGACACCAACAGATTGAGACTATGATGGCGATGACTCATGGTCAGACAATTTCAGCATGGTTATACCGAGAGGTAGTTATAGAGGCTGCATATATTATAGGAAGCATTATCATCATGATGTTCTAGCAACCTTGAGACAACCAAATTTTTCACAGTGCAGTGACGCATGACCCCGAGTAGAGGATCAGCCTGAGAGGTAGGCTGGAGAGGGTAGCATCCATCAGGGCTAGCTGCTATGTATAGACAATTTTTTATTTTCCCCATTATTTATTATAGATATACATTCATGGGCTCCTTTTTGATAGCCTCATGGATATTGTACTTTTGATCGATGTTCATACACTGATCCAGATTTTGTACCATGACACATTTATATATATATATGATAGGGATAGGGATGATTATGCTATGATGTGTTCACTTTATTTCACGTATGGATGATATGATATGGATGCATTTTATTTATGCCTATGTGATATGTGATGATCATGATATGGATGGATGCAATGTTATGTTCTTTTCCATTATCTTTTCACAATATGATATGGATGGATGATTATGAGATGCAAATGTTATGGATGCAAATGAAGTGAATGCATTTCTTTTTGTATATTTTCTATGCATGTTATGATGGCGATGTATGCATATGGATATAAATGATGCAAATGCTTATGATAGGCAATGATTTAAGATGCTTAGAATAACAAATCTATATTATTCATCACAACTCAAATGATAATGCAAAATGTATGATGTGATATGATCATGAGATGGATGTTATGATTATGCTATGTTTATGAGATGCATGTATGCTAATGGTTTGTGGATGCGGAGTGGATGCATTGATGATGTTTTTGTTGACTGTCATGATACCAGGTTAGCGCAGAGAGAAGATAGAAAAAATAAAGAATGAATGACTGTTGATTCCGATGATTGCTTCAAAAGATCCAACAAGTCCTTGATCCATCTAGACTCTATTAGGGATGGTGACGAGACAATGCAAAATGAAGGATGAGTTGCTCACACTTCGGGATTGGGATTTTTCGTCATTCCTTATTATTTGATATAACACATAGACACGATGCATCAAGGTATTGATAACCAGGATGACGTTGTAT
Organism: Sequoia sempervirens; assembly: GCA_007258455.2. NCBI lineage: Eukaryota > Viridiplantae > Streptophyta > Pinopsida > Cupressales > Cupressaceae > Sequoia > Sequoia sempervirens. The sequence goes on from VDFB02367720.1 coordinate 118,558, forward strand.
CTAGTGTAATGGAATTTGAATCGACACACAAATAGGATAGTTCTTGTTCACACCTTGACATACGAAAAACCTCATTGGAATGTAAGTTAGAAGCTTAGAATATATTGGACCAAAGCATACACAATAGTCAACAACATACTCCAAACGTCCTTCCTACACACAACCAAGCAAGTATGCGCCAAGATTATTTTACAAGAGTATCCACAAGCACATCAAACGAAAGATAATGATCGATGCCCAATTCCTTTCTCTCTAAATCATTTTGTTAGACATCATCGAGAGGTCCTCAGAATGGGTCATTAAGATAAATCATAAGAAAAGATCAAAGACAAACAATCAATGTTATCTATAGCTCTTGCCTACTTTAAGTTTAGCTAAGGTGATTTTTGATACTAATGTCCATCGCAGGAAGGATACATCCTAGGACATGTTGATCAAAGGGTTGTTTGATGTTGGGATGATGCTAAGATAAGTCATTGCTATAAACTTCGCTGACACATCTACCTATGATTTAGACTTCATATTCTGACTTTTAGGTTCATACTTTACAACTTGTTATACTTGCTTTCTACTTGTTTCGCCAAAGGGTGAAGGTGACGATCGTTTATTATGGGTGAAAGTTTATTGTAGTTGAAAGCAAGATGGGATGGATGTTTCTTGAATTTTCTGGAATATTTAAATGTTTTTGGTATTTTGAAATGTTTTGAGGTTGTTTTTAATTTTTATTTTTTTTAAGTTTATATGGATGTTTAGGATTTTCGGATTTTTCTGACGTTGTTTAGGGTTTTTCTGAGATATTTGAGGCTTTTTAGGTCTTTTGAATGTTTTCTATTTTTTTGGATTTTCAATTTTCAAATGTTTTTGTGCTTTCTAAATATTTGGATGTTTTAAGGGTTTTTTGAGAATATCTGGATGTTTTTGGTATTTTCAAGGGTTTTACAAATGTTTAGGGGTTTTCTAAGAATTTCTGAATTTTGACCAAGAACCTAACCTAAAGACCTATTCTAGGGGCCTCGGGGGTTGATCATAGATTAGCCTTGCCTACGTTATACACACAAAGACCATGTAGTTTGACTGACTCGACCCATTTACAAGATGAAGATATGCACAGGTGAAAAATAATAGTTTATTACGATGGACTCCTAAAGGTAACCTAGGGTGTCTCGAGGGCACCTCAATGATGGCCTTGCCTACGTTCAAGCTTAGAAATGACGTAGTTCGACAAGAGGACTCCTTTTTTTGGATTTTTGATGTTCAACCTTTTTAGGGTTTTTGATGTTTTCTAAATGTTTTGGATTTTTCCTTTACAATTTTCTAAATTTTTTTGAGTTTTCGCTATATAGGATTTTGCAAATATTTTTTGGATTTTCTAGATAAGATTTTATGAATGTTTTTGGTGTTTTCTGATAAGATTTTCAATGACCTTGAGCAATATATACAAGAACCCAATTGTGACTCATAAGGAAATGCCCCCAGCGTGATATGTTAGCCTACTTCAATAAAGGTAGGACATATTGACCTTTGGAATATGCCAAGTAGTGCTAAAGGGTTCATGATACCTTATAGTGTCAAGCCATGATAAGGACACAAATGATGGATAAATGGCGATGCAAAGATTGATAGGACAAAAAAGCAAAAGAATAGATGGAGATCCTTTATTTATGCAAGGCACCTGTTTACTAGGTTTTCACCAAGGTACTTGCCCAAAGCGCCACCGAAGTGGTTTTCGCTAGAGGACAATTTTTTTTCTTTACTTTTTTCAATTATTTTTCTCATTTTTTTGGATTTTGATTATTTTATGATTTTTTTGTATTTTTTGATTTATACCCTTTAAGACTAGGCATAAAACTTTTTGAGATGCAAGCTATTGGTTGGCTCTTGCAAGGGTTCACCTTCAGGGGTTGACAGTTGGTATTCTCCTGACCCGTAGCTTGTTGTGATGACAATGGGACCCAACCAGTTAGGCTCAAAATTTCCTTTGCTGTCTTGATCTAGAAGATTCTTTTGATTCTGCTTTAAGATAAGATCGCCTACCTAGAATGACTAACATTTGATTCCCTTGTTATAGCTCTGTTTCAATTGGTTTTGATATACTTGCAAGTGATTAATGCCGTCAAGATGACATTCATCCAGGAATTCTAGCTTATTTAGTCGAGTCACTCTATATTCTTCCTCAGTTATCAAGTTTTGTAGTGACACTCGTAGTGATGGGAGCTCAACCTCAATAGGAAAGATAAATTTTGATCCATAGACCAAAGAGAAAGGGGTTGCACCTATAGGCGTTTAGATACTAGTTCAATAAGCCCAAAGAGTGGGATTTAGTTGCAGATGCTAGTCACGACTAGCTTCATTAGTTGTCTTCTTCAGGATTTTCAGGATAGTCTTGTTCGTAGCTTCTGCTTGACCATTGCCTTGGGTAGAGCATTGATGTTGGATATTAAATTTTTGGCACAAATCTTTCACATCATGGTTCTTGAATCATTGAGAGATATCTTCCAGATAGGGTGGCTCGTCAGTTTGGAGATGTGCAGGACAAACCCTGCATATATCAGGTTTGTTTGGCAAAATAGAGTTGTTGAATATCATCAAACCATGGTGGCATCTAAAGCCATGGGTGCTAGCGGAAAACTGTCATGTCATCTATCACCCATCTCTAATATGGGAGCCCAATCTATCCAGTGTACCTGAGAGTAATGGCACCTCTATATCTCCAAATGACAGGATCATCCAGCTCCACATCTGCCATCTGAACAATCGATCGAAGCACGACAATGTGCTCTAATGTCCAAATATGTAGCAGAGTCACCCCTGCACCAATAGCTCTCCCATTGCAATAAACAAAATCATGCAAATCATGATATAAGGAGGCTAGCATCACGGGGCCCCATGCAAAAAGTGTCCCCCTATGCAGCATCTGATGCCATGCCAAGCCCCATCTTGGGCCGAATCCTTTGTTACGTCTATCTGGGGCAACCAAACCTGAAATGATGGCTACGATGATCAATCTAAAGGTCAGCACATGACCTTTGTATGACTCCAAGTCAATCTATGATGTCACCAACACAATTTGGTCCATCTCCATGACCTCAAGGTAGGCGTCAAATCCAACATCAGTGTCATAAATCACACGGTCTCCGTGAATCGACAAACAAAAAATTCGCGCCACACATCTTCCAAAGTAACCATCACCTCACTTGTCAGAAGGTGGAAGGACGAGGTCTCGTTGTGCCATCTCTCGCATAGAGCTGTCATCATTGCTAGATGTGTCTAAATCACAAGAACATATGCAATATACCACAAACTAATATGTCCCAGATGCTCCTGGCGTAACCCTAATAGATTGTTGGGTGAAAATTATGTAATCAGCTTTTTGATAGATTACACAACTAGGACTTCAGCCACAACTATGTGAGATGTGAACCTTTCCTCTTAGAAAGGGGAGGTACCCTTCTTACTGCTGACAGAAGCGATAGTAAAAAAAACAAAGTAATTACAAAATGTACACAATACTTACGAAGTGGGGGGGTGTGTTACATTCATCCTTCTCTCTTTTTTCAAAGAAGATGTTTACAATGCTTCACCGTTGGAAGTTCTTAATTCACAATAACTCTAAACTATCAACAAGCAGTAATGCCAATACCTCTATCTTGTCAAAGCAAAGTGTAGAGGTACCAGAAGTGATTAACAATAAACTAGTAAAATAAAAGGGAAAGCTCACGAAGGCACAAATTTGTTCTGTAGCTTTATCAATGGTGAATTTGTGATAGGTGTGTTGTTTGTCGCATTAGAAGCACAAAGTCTTCTTAGATGTAGCAATTCCTCGAACAACATGAAAAATTACAAGTGCAAAGTCTTGTAGATTATCCAACCAAAGTATCCAAAGATCATGAATAATTACAAGCACAAAGTCTTGTAGATCATTCAACAATAGTATCCAAAGAGCATGAATAATTACAAGCACAAAGTCTTGTAGATCATTCAACCAAAGATAAACAAAACACAAATGTAAATCTAAATAAAGGATGTAACACAAAGTTTACATGAATTACTTAGAGTCCTTCAGATTCGGTAAGCTAATCACCACCAAATGAGATCAATTCATAAGATTATCGAATCCAACACAAAGTCTGGTTTGCAATCTTCTTCTTTATTGATCATATTTCATTCACAAAGTATGAACACAAAGTTTCACAATTCTGCTTCAAAAAGGGCAACACTTCGTTGCAAAATACTAAAGGATCCCCTTTACAATAGAAATCCCTCACCTTATATAGAAAGAGGGATGAGCAAAATTAGGAATCTAATTAAGGAAATCAAGGAAAGTTAGGTGAGTGATTTTAGGAAATCTCACCTAACTTGGACCAAAGTCAAAGTGTAATTTGTTTTCAAAAGATTACATCTTCAAACTTGGTGCAATTACAATTTACAAAAGACATATAATATGTCAGGAAATATTTACAAGATGCATAAAGGGATGCACCGGAAATTTCTAACACTGGAGATCAGGAACCTTCTTCATGTTTCCTTGCTTTGGGCAAGAAAGTCTTCATATTTCTTCCTGGTCTCCTGCATGAACTTCTCATCCGGACCAACGGTGTAATCCACAATGGTGTGAATTCTCGTGATCGATCTCATGGCAGATGAGTGAACCTTCTTGCACCTATCAAGATGCATTTTCAGGTTATCCAATGTGAGCCTTGTATCACAAATGACGTTCAGAGAGGCTTCTGAAAAGTCTGCACTGTCAATCAACTTCATGATGGCTTCCTTGAAGATTTGGGATATTTCTGTGGCCGGCAGGAAGATACGATTCTCCTTAAGAAGTTAACCTGGTAACTCCTTGATACCTTTTTCAAGAATAACACGATTCCCTTCGTTCCTGCACTTGGTGGAGATCTTCTGTAAGAGATTGAATTACTTGAATTCGATGTTTCAAGGATTCTCTTACCTCAATGAAATTTTCTTTGTCGGGAATTACCCCGACTTCCACCAATTTACTGAGCTTTACCTGCTTCATCTGTGACCATGACAACATGCATTTTTCCATATCTATGCACTCCTGGGAAAGTATACTTTTTTCTTTATCAAGCTCTGTGGTGAGCTTGGCCAACAAGGTAGTTTTCTCATATGCAACAATTATGATCTGAGATCCATGTTCTATGATTTTCTCAATGAAATCATACAACACTCTGCCTTTGGAGGTGAACTTCTTAGCTTTCTTGACAATTGGGTCCTCAATACTTACCACTGTCAGCGGTTGTGCATTAGTTGGAGATCCTGCAAGTCTCTTTACAACAATGGCGTAATGCTCTGCCCTCTGTTTGTACATATTGCGAGCTTGCTCCATTTTATCCAGTCTTCCAGCCAAGATATCCAATGTCACTTGCGCATCCGCTTTTCCACTTTCGTTGGTAACCTTGCCAAGCTGGACTTTTGCTACTGTGTAGTCCTCCATATTGACATCTCCTTCTTGCGGCGGTATGCCAATATCCGCATACTTATGGCTAGTCTTGTCAACGTTCAACCTTGAGTATACTTTTCCCTTTTTCTTCCCTTTAGCCTTTGGAGGGACTATCTCTTCGAGGTCGAGCTCCTTTGGAGAGATCATTTGCTTCTTCCACTTTGACACTTGAGATATTAGCCAAGGGGGAAGGAAAGAGGTGTGAACTTCTGGATTCACTGTCAACTCAGTCGTCATTGTCACTTCTGAAGTCATTGTCACCTCTGAAGTTACCATGGGTATCATGACAATAGGAGAAGTGTCTATCATCATTGCTCCTATAGACTACACATTGAGCTGATCACGTATTGACTCATTCATGAAACGATTGAATTCATTTTCAAAAGTGATATCATACATTGGTGAAGACAGGCTAGGAATGGATGATGGAGGACTTGACAGTATATCAACCGTATGAATGCTTGTCACCGAGGGAGTATCAAGCGGGGTTAATGCTGTAGGAATAGTGGATATCTTGACTGTAGGAATGCATGTGGTAGGAATGGGTGATGAGGGAACATGAGGTGGAGGAGTTCTTGAATTTGGAGGGGTATGAGGAACACTGGAAATCATAGGCGATGACGTTCTGAGAATTTCCTCAACTACATTCTCAGGTGGAGACGTAGTTCTTTCTTGATCATGCCTGGGTTCCTGTTGATCACCCTCTTGTCTCTCCGATTCTGGTTCACCTTCAGAATCACCTTCAGATTCTTCTTCAGAATCTTCTTCAGACTCTTGCTCGCTTTTAGAAACCTCTTCTGCATCAGAGTCTACTTCTACTGAGTCTTCATCTTCAGCAGATTGGTCACTGGAAGTACTTTCTTCATCATAATCTATCTCCTTTGGAACAACCTTTTTACCTTTAGAGCGAGATGGATCAGATTCTGTGGTTTCTCCTTCTGGGATGGACTGGGTATCTTTCTTACCAATAGTAAACTTGATCCTGGGACCTCTTTGTGAAGAAGTGGGAATAGCCGTTTTTCATGCAGAGTTCTTGTTGTCGGTGAGCTTCTACTTTAGATTCTTCTCCTTCCAAATCTGTTCTAAAAATTTTCATTTCAAAACCATGCTTATGTAACCATTCTGCAGTGTTGGCTAGGATTGGCTTCAATCTCTCTCTCATGCTGGTACTTTCTTTCCTAGACCATTGAATTGTAGGCAACGACCTTTTAGAAACCTCTTGTTCATCATAGACAACATTCATGATATCGCCAAGATCTGTAAAATCCTCTGGTAGGTCAGCAAGTCAGCAATATCAAGGTCGCTGATCTGCTGAACAATCAACCTGCAATAATCCATTTTGCGAATGGCTTCTTCATCTCTGCAATCAGCCCAAATGTCTTCAAAATGGTATTTGTGATGATGATCCTTTTGTAATTGCCTTCTGACATCTCGGTAATCAAAATCAAACCTATACCTATAGGTCTTGATTGTCATGATTTTCATCTCAACATAAACAGACTTGGCTTTCTATACAGTTGGAATAGTATATCCGCCGATTGTCAGTGGGATCTTGAATCCATGCTTGTGGTTACTTCTTCGTTCTTTATGCACTGAAATCAGTTGTCTATACGTCTCCATGAGAACCCATTTATCTGAAGGATAACGTGGCAGCATGTAAGGGCAACCAGTGTAGCACCCTACTCTTAAATAAGTAAACGTTGGGAATTGTAGAAACAAGCATCCAACTTTACTTACCACCTTATAGGCCTCATCAGATACCCTCCTCCTCTCGAGAGCTAGATCAAAATTGAAAAGCAAAGGTGCGAAGAAAGCATCAGTAACCCACCTAAAGTGATGGAAGCTTTCCTTCAATTCCAATTGATAGAAGAATTTATACACAGGTACCAACATCTGATTCCCTTTTGTAGATAGACCTAGAAATTGTCTCATTACAACTATTGCGTACACCAGGTAAGAAGTCATATAAAATTTCAATGTGGAAGGCGCATTGATCAGCTGCTCATGTATTTCATCACTGATCTGTTTGCCCTAGTCAATGTGCACCTTTTTTCTTCTTATAATCCTAATGTATTCATACATCCAATCATGAAAAGTGGATGATTCAGGCAAGCCTTTTACTCTACTTAAAAATGTGATCATATATTTGAAATCACTTCGCAGGAGTCCCTTTGGCCATCTGGAAATAGATTGTCTAGGCTTCTTTAACCATTGGGTATTTATTAGGTTTTTAGCCTTGTTGGGATCAGCGTCAAAGACTTCTTGTGCTTTTTGTATAGAGATGTCAATGTACTTCTCCATTTGAGGAACCTTAAACATAATGTCAAAGAAGTTAGGGTCGAGTCTTAAAATCTCGTGCCCAGAAGAATCAATCACACTTCTGCTTTCTCTAATGTAATGAGATGCCACTTGAAGGAAAAATTCTGTATTGTGTGCAGCAGTAGGGAACATAGCTACCAAATGCAGGTTACTGTGTACAATTTCTCTCATCGGATCAGGAAGAGGCTTCATCTTAGTTTGCTTTGCAAAATCAACCAAGTCTTGATGGCCAACCTCTGTGTCTTTAATTTCTTCCACCTTGGAGACCACTACAGTCGGTGGATAGACACCTTGATATTTATATTTCATTTTGTTTTTCGCTTTTGAAGAAGACAGAGGTTTTCTAGTAGTCATCAAGAGCAACTAAAACTTTGATCAATCAACTTTGAAGGTCTTGAAAAGGGACTGCAAAGCGTGGAGTCAGAACAAACATTAGTCGTTAAATAGCATGGGAATGCATGAAACGAGCAACGATGATGAGCAAGTGTGGAGCGGATGACAAGGCACACAAAAAGATGCACAAAATGGGAGGAACGAGGTTCAAAAAGAAAATTGCAAGTTTGAAGTATTTCAGGGAAAAATTGTGAAAAGTGTAAGGGCACACTTTTTCAGCGCCCTTGCATTTTGAAGAATTCTGACTTTGATGCAGGGGCGCTGACAAACAACGCTCCTGCACTTCAGTGTTAGAAAAAATGTGAAATTTTAGGGCGCACTTTTTCAGCGCTATGACATCTCTCACAATGAAGTTAGCAATTGATATGGCGCTGAAAAAGTGCGCTTCTTCATTTGGGAAGGGCAATGAAAACATAATGCAATGATTTCTGAGAACGACGCCTTGGCAATGTGGAAGTATTGAAAGGGTTAAAAACAACACTTGAGAATGCATATTGAAGTGCATCAAATCTTCACTTATTGCCATGATTTGTTTGGAAAGCACAGTGCAATCCTACTCACAAAACGTGAGTTTCTTTCATTTCCATTTCAAAGCATTGGCATAAGAATTATGTGAAGAGACCAAAACACGCGGGTAAGAACGACTAAAACAAAGAAAGGAAAATGTGTATGTGCAAGAAAGTTATGCCAAAACAAATGATGGAAGCATAAATGCGTGATGATAAACCATAACGCAATTAGGGCAAGAGGAAAAATGTGCTCAATAATTAACAAGACTCCACACCAATGGTGAAATAAAGAAAATGTGTGGGTAGAAGAAAAACGTGAGAAGAAAACAAAGATAAACAAAAACGCATATGTAAATCCCTAAGACGCGTACAAAATAATGAAGGAGAATGGAGATAAAGTAGGAAGAACAACTTACCAAGAGAAAACACGAAATTTGGTTGAGAGGAACTTCAGATTTCTCCAAAAACGTGTTTTGCAGCTTGAGAAGATTTCGCCCAGCAAGAAGGAATGAAGTTTGAAGATCATAAACAATGAAAATGAAACAATAAAACACTTTTAAGTAAATGGGAAACCCAAAAACCTAACTCAATTCGATCAATTAATTGAGGCACAAAAAGTGGCACGATGAGCGAAAAATGCAAAACGCATGAAGAAACGTGCCCAGGCAAAGAAATGACTAAGTCTGGATAAAAAGTGTAAGAGCGCACTTTTTTAGTGCTCTTACATTTTTTTCTAAAAACTCTTTCATGCAGGGGCGTTGAAAATTAGCGCCTCTGCACTTTTCATACTTAGCCAATTGTTGGCTTGTGAGCAGGAGTGCACTTTTTCAGTGCAAATGCATTTTTCGCAACTAAGTATGAACAATGAGACTTCGCGAAGGAGCTCGTTTCAAAGGTCTTCGTGAGGTGAACATAGGGGGATGCTCAAACTGACTGTCTAAGTCTTTGGAATGCATTTTGAGGTGGCTTGAAAATCACCTTGTTTTGCATGCTTGAACTTCACGAACCTATGAAACAGACAAGTTTCGTAGGAGGTTATTCGTGGAACGAGCGCTACTAGATTCTGTGATAACATAGATCACCTAATCTCTCCAAAATAGTGGGCCTGTGCTCCCTAGACATCAATGGTGGGAAGACCTCTTGCATCCATGAAGTTCCTGGCATTAGGAAATCATCAAAATTTGACATTATTTGAAATTTTCAGCTCATAAATCACAATAGCATCACTATCTTCAATAGCATCGCTATATTCAAATTTAAAATAGCAACACTCGATACATTTAAGATTGCAAATCAAAAAGTGTGTCGCTAGATAAGCTAGCGTCACGATTTAACTTCTCGAAAACCCTAACCCTAAATTCTAAATCGGCAAATGCGTCGCCAAATAAGTATGCATCGCCATTTAAAATTCGAAACCCTATTTTTAAATCGTGAAAAGCATTGCTATAATTGATTTGGGCATCGTCTATTTTAGTTTGGGCATCGCTATATAGCGACGCCGCTATAATTTAAACTTTAAAGCATAATAAATGCATTAAAAATTCAAATTTCAAATCAGGTTTCGAATCACATACCGGTGGTCCTATGCCTAGAAGTCGCTGGAACTCTCAAACTCGATCGGAGATGTGCTTGAGAAGCTCTTGGCACGCCATTTCGTCAAAGGGTCAGAGCTCAAATCGCAAGAATTCCTGAAGGTGTGAATGCACAAATGAATTGAAAATGACCCTACTTAGCCTATTTAAGCTAGAAAATTAGGGTTTTTTGCCCTAATTTAATCGTGAAGATGGGGTTTATCATTATTTTCACCAATTTTTCCAATATAGACCTAATTTTGCATCGTTTTTTATGTTTTTCTCATTATTCTTGCATCCCAGAGCCTTTCTGGACCATTGGGACAACTTTTGAACCTTTATTGAGAAATCAACCCAAAAATCAAAATTTTCACTCGATTTCTCGAGGGGGCAGGGAGTCAACTTTATCCTTCCATTGGGGGCATCTAAAAAATTTAAAAAAATATATTTTTTGATTAAAGCAATAGTTTTGATTTGAAAAACATTATTCTTTGAACTGAAGCAACAAATACCTTGCTTCAAAGAGGGGCAAAATGTAGACACTGAAAAATGTCCTAATCAATATCATACACTTAAAACAAATTTACTAACATCATTTCCTCTTTAACTCGTCCTCTTTTCGCTTAATTGATTTAATTAGCGTAGCTAATTAATTAATTGCATCATTTTCATCTATTGGCCTAATTAATTTAATCGCGGTTATTCATCTTTTTTCGCACTAACACTTCATCTAATTAAATTAAATAAATCAAAATATTTAATTCAATTCCCTAAGTCATCTTATTTAATTAAATAACCCTAAGTTATTTAATTAAATATCATTTCACCTTTCCCCATTCATTAAATTAATTAATTTGATGAATATCTCTTTAATTCTTCTAATCCCCTAATTACATAATTAAATCTTGTTTAATTAGCAATTAAACTAACTTTCCTCTAAGAAAAGGGAATATTCCTCTTTATCCCCTTTTTACACAATTAAAACTTTGTTTTAATTTGTAAATTACCTGTTTTCCTCACCCAAAGGAATATTTTCTCTTATCCAATCATCTCACTTGGCTTCTTGAACAACCTAAACCTTTAACCTTTTGAACAAGTTAACTTTGACTTGTGTGAGCAGGTCAAAAGTGTGTTTTTTTGAGGTAAGTGTGAGCCCTTGATTAAATCTCATCATGCATTCTTATTTGTTGATGAGAATCCATGATCCATGCCTCTCATCCCCTTCATCTTGGACCGTTGATTAAAATTTTTGATTTCCACCCTTCATTCTTCATTTTATCTCCTATAAATAGGTCACTATTTGGAGACAAATGGATCCATCTTTTAATTGCAAACTTATGTTGTTGAAATCACTTGCATCCATATTGTCATATTTACTCACATTTTAACTTATTTTAGTTAGTTTAATTGCATTAATAGATTGGAGCATCCATTAATGGCTTCCATGCATCCATATTAGTTTGTATATGAATTAGGGTTTTCATATCTTAGCATAGTTTTAGCTTAGATTAGCTTAGCAATAGCATAATCAGTGCATTTCTAGCATAAAATCATGGTATCTTAGCTAATGTCATACCCCTAGAATGGGATCCACATATGCCATCATGTACTTCAATTAAAGCAGTTAAGGCTTCCTCTTGGTTAAGACATCGTAGTAATGTCCTTTCGATGCTTTGATGGTAAAGGGTATCACCTAGGATCACAAATCAAGATGCCCTTTTGACAAAGGTCCTTTTTAGGTTTGGGGTGATATCCGATGGAAGGGTTCCTTTGTTAAGGTAAGTAAAGATGTCATGATACCACGGGGATTCAGGACCAATAATGACACACGCGAATTCAAATTCAAGGATTTCGAAAGTTGGTACAATAATTTGTTCTACCAAGAATTCACTTTGGAGGATGTTGTTCGACATGTTTAGTAATGATTCGATTGTTTCTATGACGTCTGCTACTCTATTGTTCATGCAAGGAATCTTCTCAAAAGTTATGTCTATAAAAAGGTCTTTGATATTCTCTACCATCTTCTTGTTAGGAGTGAGCTTATCATCTTTAGTTTGATAGTCGTCATTGACTTGGTTGATAATCAGCTGTGAGTCTCCATAGGCTTTCATTTCTTGTATCTGCCACTGAACTGCTATCTTGAGACCTATGATTAGGGCTTTGTATTTAGCAATGTTGTTAGTACAGGGGAATGATAACATGTACGACTTTGGGATACAATCACCTTGGGGGTGATGAAAGGAATGCCTACTCCTGATCCATGTTGGGTGAACAATCCATCAAAGTGCATTTTCCACTAAGTTGTGAGATTAATAAGGAACGTTGATTCATCAGGAAAATCAGATGTCAAAGGGTTCTCAGCATAGATAGGTGCTTCTGCTAGTTGGTTCATGATCACTTGTCCTTTGATTGCCTTGCGCTCCACATCCTCTATGTCAAAATTTTTCAAGATCATCACCCACTTAGTTATTTGTCATGTGAGGGTTGCTTTGGATAATAGGCATTTTAATGAATCAATCTTTGCAATGAGCTTGATTTGATGTGACAACATGTAGTGCCTGAACTTTTGTGAAGTGAAAACTACTACTAGGCATGCCTTCTCAATGGGAGAATAGTTCATTTCATAGCATACCAAGGTTCTACTGATGTAGTATATGGATCTTTCCTTTCCATTTTCATCATGTTGTGCTAAAAGAGCTCCTAGTGTTGCTGGTGTTGCTCAGATGTACAAGATCAGTGGCTTGTTCGGTATCATTGACATGAGCACTGGAGGTGTTAGTAGATAATCTTTGATCTGCTGGAAATCATTGTCACATTTGTCATCCCAATTGTAGGTTATCCCTTTATGGAGGAGATGCGAAAAGGGGTGAATCTTATCTGATAACTGAGCTATGAACCTTCTAATGGACTACAATCTTCCTTGTAATCCTCTCATTTTGTTTTAGTGTTTGTGGTGGTTCCATGTCTAGGATGGATTTTACCTTTTTTGGATCAATTTCTATCCCTCTTTGTGAGACAATGAAGCCAAGAAGTTTCCCTGATGTGACCCCGAATACACACTATTTTGGATTTGTTTGTACCTTGTATTCTTCAAGTCTATCAAAGATAGTTCCTAAGACTTGTATGTGCTCACTTCTCTTCTTTGATTTTTCCAAAATATCATCCACATAATCTTCAACTATTTTGTGGATCATGTCGTGAAAGATGAGGGTCATTTCTCTTTGATAGGTTGCTCCTGCATTCTTTAACCCGAATGGCATCACATTCCAGAAATAGGTTCCCCATGGACAAGTGAATGAAGTTTTGTGTTGATCCTCCCTGGCGATTATGATTTGATTGTACCCTGAAAATTCATCCATGAGTGACAACATTTCATGCCCATCTATTAAGTCCACAATGAGATCGATGTTGGGAAGAGGGAAACCATCCTTCAGGCATGCCTTGTTTATATCTCTGAAGTCAGTAGTACTGTTAGAACACAATGATCTACTGAGAGGGGGATGAATTAGTAGATACCTAAATTTATCCCTTAAAACTTTTGCTCTTAGAAAACTTATGAAGATTACTTCTATTAACTCTTAATGTGCATTTACTAATATGCAGAGAAATAAACACACATACACACAAAAGAACATCACATAACACCATATGTACGTAGAAAACCCAAGATGGGAAAAACCACGGTGAGAAATGTTGCTTGAGACTATTGCTCAAATCTAGCCTCACAATCCAAATCTCTGTTACAATTTTTTAGGGCTACAACCAAAGGATACTACAACACCCTGATTTAGAAGCTACCACTTCAAGGATGCAACAACACCCTAGTTTAGGAGCAACAACTCGAAGGAGACTGTTATCCCCTAAGATGAGCTACAACTCAGTACAATGATGATAGTTTCAAATATGCATAGACTTGGTTCTACAAAACCTATAATGCATCATTACATTCAATACTCTATTGGACTTACTACAACTCACACTCGACTGTGAAGTTGCTCACTCAACAACACATCTTTCTGCACTATTATCTTCTACACACATAACACTCACTATTCTATCTCTTACTCCTATCTTTTTTCTCTTCTGCTCTTTCACATATGCTCACCTAGATGATTATCTGTATTTCATTCTAGGTTACTTCTTCACACTCTATCTGCAACAACTTAGTTGTTCATTACTCTATTCAGCTCTCTTTGCTTGCAAACTCTTCTATCATTTTATCTCTGCTACATGCTTCAACTAGATGCAGCCCTATTGAGCTCTACATACAACCGCAACCACTTCACAAAATTCATCAACATTATGTAGACCACACGCTCATATTTTCAACATCTAATCTATCAACCATGCTCAATATATCTTCAATCTGCCTAACTCCGCACATTTGCAATCTCTCACCTTGAGATTTGCACAATGTTCAGTTGTCCAATCCGGTTACTCATCTGTTAGGGTTTCTCCTCCAAGCTGTTAGTTCATCTCGAGCCTTGCACCATTCATCCAGCTCATCTGATAGAGTCTATCAAATATCTCCTTTGTTGTTCTAGATTTGCATTGAGCCTCTTTTTCATTAACTTTTGTCACTGAGAGTTTTCTCGAAAATAGTTCTCTCTTTGTCTGACCTCAAAATTTGATCTACATTTAATTTATTCATCTGTTCATTCAATCATATTTGATCTTGATCGAAAGACTGCTTTTAGCCACCAACCAGTAGATCAAATCTCCATTAAATGTTCATTGGGATAGCTGAGTGATTTGATTTTGTTCATTGTCAATCACTGACTTAAAAACCCCTGTTCACACTAACCAGATTATTGTAAATCTTCAAGTTTGAACACTAGTCATCAATATTCTCCTTCCACACCTTGATCAAGTGTTGTTTTAGAACAAGGATGCAAAACAATGAATTATTGATTTCCATATGCCTGCCTTCACTGTGCACATCATTCTATTAGATCCACATAGCACTTTATCGCTCCGTCTGGGGAACACCCATCTATGTTCTGTCGATGTTCCTATGTCACACCTATAAACATACCTCAACATCCTACCATGGTGGAGTCCATCAGTCCACGTCACCACCATGTTCCTTTGTTCTATTCGTCTTCTAATTGTACATCATCCTCATCACACTAGATCTCACTTCTATGTCCACCTTACTGGGTTCCACATCCGGTATCACACTCACCATGTCGGGGAGACATCTGAAGAAGTCCTATCGACACTGCATGTTCTCATCAACAAATTTCCAAATAGTTTATTGCAACGTCGAAGAGACATTGCTCAAACTCTTACTAACACAACATTTTCTTGTCGACAAAGGCCTTCTAGGAGCAGTCTTCATTCATAATCCAAATTTCTTCTTGAAAACCACCAAATCATGAACCATTGGAGATGAAGAAACATAACACCATTACCAAATTAATTCCAAAACCGTAAACCAAAAGATTTAAATGCAGAGGAATGCAGAGCAGAATACATTCTCTTTGTCACCACCAAATGTATAGATAAAGCAGTTTTCACTCTGGTGAACATAACTCACTCAAGTCTTCATATTGGACACTCCAGCTTGGAACATACCAATTGTAGACATGCCTCTAAATAACTTCCAATCCGCAAACACATATATTCAATATGAAAGAAATGCGAACCAAACTATTGGACTTATTCTTACTAGTTACTCAAGATAGGAACATAGCATATTGGAGGCTCACTCAAATCATCATACCAAAGCACCAAACCACAAGTAATCTTGATGGAACATAGATGATCCCATTATAAACCTTCTTCTAGATCCACAAGACCTGAAAAAAATCAGTGGAGGACTGCGAAGCAGATACATTTCTCCCAGTCCACAGATAAACAAGTCTGCCAGACCAGTTCACAAACTGGTGAACTTAACTTTCACTCTTCATTAGCCCAGAAGCTGTAATCCAGGATATATCACCCATGGATGTGCTTGAACAATCCTTCAGATCTTCATAAGCATATGATCAACACAGTAGAAATGCGGAGCACATACCAGAGTACATTTTGAACATATACCAGAGCATATTTTGGACTTGCAATCACTTGTGTCCTTTCACTGCAACAACCTATAATGTGTTGACATCAATGGTTACATTAATGAAAACACCACCATATGCATTCATACCTGTAACATATCATACACATATAGGTACATCACTTGAGCACACAACCAGTTAAGCTATTAGGAATGCCAAAGCCGTTTGCATGATTTGCACTTTTGACATCAATGATAGCTTATATGCACTTATGCACTAGATCGACACACTTCTCCTATGATCCCCTTTTGACATCAATGACAACATATTCCAAAAATCTCCCCCTTTGTCATTGATGGTAAAACTTGAATTCTCAAAGATACCAATTGATCAATTCAACATTTGTACCAGTATTATCTTTACTTCTACTTATGTTGCTGCTTTCACCAATGCTCCTTTTTGAGCGTTTGTATACTTTCTCCCCCTTTGACATCAATGGAAAAGGGGTCACTTGTAAAAGCATTCTCCCCCTTTGACAAGCAATGCAAAGGATTTAGTTGTCCTCTAATATCCTCCTTTGAAATGGAAAAAGGATTTTCTCCACCTTTCTCCTTTGTACACTAATTTGAGCATGTCACATTTATGCTCAATACCAGTTTATACTCCTAACTAAATTATATGCTAGTCTAATGCTTATATCAGCTCCCTCTAAGAGCTTACTCCATTTTATGCATGTACCTGAATGTACACTCCACCACAGAATGTACACTCCACCACAGTCTTTGTACCAATTAAAAATTTTCCTGACCACAATAGCATCTCCTCCTTAGATTGTTCTCCATTCTTTTTGCCTGCATACATAAGCATTTACTCTTCATTGGGCTTAGTATCAATTTGCAAACATTTCTTTAATACCCAATTTGTATTTGATACCTCTCTCAACTTTACTTATGCTCATGAGTACTTGCTCATCCTTTCTTCTCTTCTTCTTCTCAGGTCACCATACTATTGTAGCCATCACTTCTTCTTAGCAATGACAAAGTAACTTTGCTCCTCCTTGAAATTATACCAATTCATAACAATTATTGTGCTTGTGCCAAATACTGCTCTCAAGCCAACTACTGTATTCAACCTTTTAATTCTCTTCTCCAATTAGGTCTGATATCAATTGTAGATTTTCTGATTCATTCTTTGTGCCAATTGAATCTTTTACTTGACACCAACTGATGATATCATGCCCTAATATACTGATTATCAATTTGATACCAATTGTGAATGTGTTCACTTTATGCTATGTACCAAATAATAACCAAAACTGCATTGTATCAAGTATAACATTGATTTGATACCAATAGTAGCTCCCCCTTAGACCTTGATCCATACACTTTTGCTAGCCTATTCATGCATTTGCTTCATGTCTTCTCATAATTTTTCATTTCATCATTTATGTCCTCTGCAAGCCTTCAAACTATAATCAAGTTAGCTTAATTGCAAAGGCTAGTCAAGTAATCATGTAGACCCAGATGGGTCAGACTTAAACATAAGGCATTGCATCGCTGATGCTTAGATCTTTGTACGAATCTCCATGGAGGTCAACCATGTCCTATACTTCATTGAATGATGTTCCTTTAAGCTCCGCAAGACATGTACTTGCTCTGCAAGCCGATTAGACTTCACTCAACACTGTTGACTCTGCATTGTGAAAGATATGTATTCTTTTGCAAGCAACATCTCTCTAAAATAAAAAAAAAATGCTTTGAATTTTGGTTATGCTGAAGATGATTATGACTAGATGATAATTCTATCTCCACAGTCTTTGTCATGCAAATGCGGTAAAATGTGATATTCTCCAAGGTCACTCTCTATGGTGCACTGCAATGTAATGTTCACTTTCCCAAATTTTTGTCTTTCAGATACTCCTACATCATCTTCATTTTGCAGGCAGGAGGTAATTCTCTTAACAGAGCATCTTCACCATTTTTCTTCAAAAACTGATACCCAAGGATGATATCAATTTTTGCAGCTAACTGTTTATCATCTACAACCATCAAGTCGTTAGAAATTTGTAAAACATGTTTTACCTGACTTGATCTCTTTCTCCATTTCCAGGGATGAATGAAGTATCAATTTAGCTCCCCCTAGACTCATGCCCTATCACTACAAATTAGTGATGTAAGGCAGAAGCAACCTCATGGAGTGTTGCCTGCCAATCCTTCTCTCTCCAAACCATCTTGTGCTTCTTCTCTGATATATTAGCTCCTTCTCAAGAACATGCAAACACATGTTCACTTTAGAGGACATATTCTTCTTTGTATTCTTCATCTTTCTCTATACTACAGGTCTTACAAAATCTAGTCTACAGTCTTTAGCTATGTGACCCAAGTTGTCATACTTGTAGCATACCACATGCATATTCCTTACCGGAGTAGATGAATTTCTATTTATATATTTTGTACTCCTTCTAGGTGCAACTCTGCATTCTCTAGCTTTATGACCATACTGATTACAAGCATGACAATAACCATTAAAACATGGGGAGTACTTGGTCATAGAATTCCTTTGAACCGGATGAGAAGGTCCTCTTTGATTTGACTTCTTTGTATATCTCATCCTACTAAATCTTTCTGCATTAGCTCCCTTTGTGTACTGATTTTTCTTCTAGTTTCTAAGAGTTGGTTTCTCCATCTTCTTATCTGTTGTGGGCTCCTTCAACTTGGCAGTAGTGTCCTTATCATGTTTTTTCATCTTACTGGTGGTGCCTTTATTCGATCTTCCATTTCTAGAGGTACTTTATCTGGAGCAACTTGTGCAGGCTTCCTCTTTCTTTGTGCAACCTCTTCCTTCTATTTTAACCAATTTTGCTGAGGTAGAAGGACTCTTCCCTTTTTCATCACCAAGGTCAATCTTCACCCTTGGTCTAGACCTCATCCTAGATGGATTTTGTGATCTCACAAATTCATATAGAGTCCTAAAGCCACCATTCAACTTAAATCCTTTATCAATATGCTCCTTTCCTTTTTCTAATTCTTTTCTCAAGGCCACTATTTATTTTTCCAATCTCATGCACTCATTTGACTTAGACTGTAGTTTGGATCTAACTACATCATCTATCCTTCTTGCTTCTTCCACTTGATTCTTCAAGCAGATCACCATCTGATTATAATCTTCAAGACTCTAATTCAATCTATCTATCTCATTCTAAGAATGCAATTTTTGTTCTTCATTCTCCTTCTTCAACCTTTTAATCTCATTTAGAGCACAAATGAGTTTTCCTTCAAGGTCCAATTCTTCTTCTTCTTCACCAGAGGTTTCAGTTTCTTCATCTATATTAGACCTCTCAATTTATTCATCAAAGGTTGTTGGAAATGGATCTACCCCATAGAAACTTCCACATTCATCATCTACTCTACCACAACCATCAGATGACTCTTTTTCTTCACTAACATGTAGGTCCTTCTCATTTTCCTTAATTTCCACTTCTTCCTTATGACTATCCTTTTTACTATGAAAGCATCTATCAACACTAGAATTTATTCTACCGGAGTAAAACCTTTTGGTGTGTATCTTACCTCTGTATCTTCCAGAGCCTCTTCTCAATCTTCTGATGAACTCAACTTCCTCTTCATCAGTCTTCTCTGATCTAAAAGTGGATGTTCCTTCATCATCACTTCTTGATGCAACTTCACTTGAGAAGCACCTTGAAGATTTATGATCTTCACTTGTTTCAAGACATTCTGATTCATTATGACATCTCTCAATCACTGACTGCATCTCAACATCACTTTCCTCATACATCCTTTTTAGCTTGTTCCATACTTCTTGTGCATTATGACAGTGCATGAATTTGACAAATATGGAACTTGACAACCTATTAAGTATTGCATCCATTGCCTTAGCATTGTCATCATATGCCTTCTTTTCAACCTCAATAATTAGAGGTGTAGTAGGAGTTGTATAACCATATTGTACTGACAACCATACATCAAACCCTATGAATCCCAAATGCAACTTCATTTTGAAGCTCCACCACATATAATCTGATCCATTAAAGAGAGGTACTCCTTCTACAAAAGAGCTTTCCTCATTAGCCATATTGTGTTCACACACCAAGATATACTCGAGATGATTAAGCTTCTCCTAGGGAACCTAGGGCTTTGATACCAATTGTTAGAACACAATAATCTACTAAGAGGGGGGTGAATCAATAGATACCAAAATTTATCCTTTAAAACTTTTTCTCTTAGAAAAATTATGCAGATTACTTCTTTGAAATCTTAATATATAGATACTAATATGCAAAGACATAAACACACACACACAAGAACATCACATAACACCATATGTACGTGGAAAACCCAAGATGGGAAAAACCACGGTGAGAAATGTTGCTTGAGACTACTACTCAAATCTAGCCTCACAATCCAAATCTCTGTTACAAAGTTTTAGGGCTACAACCCAAGGATGCTACAACACCCTGATTTAGAAGCTAGCACTTCAAGGATGCAACAACGCCCTTGTTTAGGAGCAACAAATCCAAGGAGACTACTATCCCCTAAGCTGAGCTACAACTCAGTACAATGATGATAGTTTCAAATATGCATAGACTTGGTTCTACAAAACCTATAATGCATCATTACATTTAGTACTCTGTTGCACTTACTGCAACTCACACTTGGCTATGAAGTTGCTCACTCAGCAACACATCCTTCTGCACATAGAACACTCACTGTTCCATCTATGAATCCTCTCTTTCTACTCTTTTTCTCTTTCACATATGCTCACCTAGATGATTATCTACATTTCATTCTAGGTTACTTCTTCACACTCTATCTACAACAACATAGTTGTCCATTACTCTATTTACCTCTCTCTTCTTGCAGACTCTTCTATCACTGTATCTCTGCTGCATGCTTCAACCCGATGTAGCTCTATTGAGCTCTACATACAACTGCAACCCCTTCACAAACTTCATCAACTTTGTGTAGACCACACACTCATATTTTCAACATCTAATCTATCAACCATGCTCAAGATATCTTCAATTTGCTTAACTCACCTCGAGATTTGCACAACGATTAGTTGTCCAATCCGGTTACTTATCTATTAGGGTTTCTCCTCCAAGTTGTTAGTTCATCTCAAGCCTTGCACCATTCATCCAGCTCATCTGATAGAGCCTATCAGATATCTCCTTTGTTTTTTTGGCTTTGCATCGAGCTACTTTTTCATTAACTTATGTCACTGAGAGTTTTCCCAAAAATAGTTCTCTCTTTGTCTAACCTCAAAATTTGATCTGCATTAAATTTCTTCATTTGTTCATTCAATTAGATTTGATCTTGATCGATCAAGAATCCTTTTAGCTGCCAACCAGTAGATCAAATCTCCTTCATTAAATGTTCATTGGGATAGTTGAGTGATATGATTTGGTTCATTATTGGTCACCGACTTAAAAACCCCTTTTCACATCAACTAGACCATTGTAAATCTTCAAGTTTGAACACTGGTCATTGATCTTCTCCTTTCATGCCTTGATCAAGTGTTGTTTTGCAACAAGGATGCAAAACAATGAATTATTGATTGCCATATGTCTGCCTTCACTATGCACATCATTCTATTAGATCCACATAGCACTTCATTGCTTTGTCTGGGGAACACCCATCTTTGTTCTATCGATGTGCCTATGTCACACTGATGAAGACACCTTAGCATCCTACCACGGTGGAGTCCATCATTTCAAGTCACACCACATGCCTTTTTTCTATTCATCTTTTGACTGTACATCATCCTCATCACACTGGATCTCACTTCCACGTCCACCTTACTGGGTTCCACATCCAGTATCACACTCACCATGTCGAGGAGACATTTGAAGAAATTCTATTGACACCGCATGGTCTCATAAAAAAAAATTCAAAGGCTTGTTATTGTAATGTCAAAGAGACATTTCTCAAAATCTTACTAACACCACATTATCTTGTCGAAAAAGGCCTTCTAGGAGCAGTCTTCATTCACAATCCAAATTTCTTCTTGCGAACCACCAAATCATGAACACATAACACCATTACCAACTTAATTCTAGAACCAAAAAACAAAATATTTAAATGTGGAGGAATGCGGAGCAGAATACATTTTCTCTGTCACCACCAAATGTATAGATAAAGAAGTTTTCACTCTGGTGAACATAACTCACTCAAGTCTTCATACCAGACACTCCAACTTGAAACATACCAACTTCAGACATGCCTCTAAATAACTTCCAATCCACAAACACAGATATTCAATATGCAAGAAATGCGGAGCAAACTACTGGACTTATTCTTACCGAAGACTCAAGCTAGGAACATAGCATACCAGAGGATCACTCAAATCATCATACCAGAGCACCAAACCATGAGTGTTCTTGATGGAACATAGATGGCCCCATTATAAACCTTCTTCTAGATCCAAAATACCTAAAACAAATCAGTGGAGGACTGTGAAGCAGATACATTTCTACTAGTCCACAGATAAACAAGTCTGCCAGACCATTTCACAAACCGATGAACTTAACTTTCACTCTTCATCAGCCCAGAAGCTATAATCCAAGATATATCACCCATGGATGTCCTTGAAAAATCCTTCAAATTTGCATAAGCATAAGATCAACACAGTAGAAATGCGGAGCACATACCAGAGTACATTTTGAACACATACCAGAGCATATTCTGGACTTGCATCACTTGTGTCCTTTCACTGCAACAACCTATATTGTGTTGACATCAATGGTTACATTAATGACAACGCCACCATATGCATTCATACTTGCAACATATCATACACATACAAGTACATTACTTGAGCACACAACTAGTTAAGCTATCAAGAATGCCAACGCCATTTGCATGATCTTCACTTTTGACATCAATGACAACTTATATGCACTTCTGCACTGGATCAACACACTTCTCCTCTGATCCCCTTTTGACATCAATGCCAACATATTCCAACAAGTACATATTTTGATGCCCCTAGTGGGTTTTGAGACTGGTACTAGGTTTAAAACCCACTCAGGATAATCTATCGGTTGGATGAATCCAACATCAAGAAGCTTTTATAATTCTAGTTTAACCAAGAGTGCTATTTAAGGGTGCATCTTCCTTAATTTATGCTTTACTGGTTTGGCTTCAAGATAGACTGCTAAGTGATGCACAACCACTTCTAGATCAAGGCCTAGAATATCTGTGTATTACCATGCAAAGTTAGCTCTTCGCTCTTTAAGGAATGTTGCAAGGTTCTTATGTTATTTGTCCAACAAGGATTCAACATAGAAGGTGATCTTGGGTGCTTCCTCTGTTCCCACATTGACTGGAGTAGCCTTTTCTGCTAGTACTGCCAAATTCTCTGGATGCATTGCACTAAGGGGGATATTGAATCCCTCATCCTTGGGTGCCTCAAAAAGTTTTTCACCATCAGATGCGTCCTTTGTTTTTTACTATTTTGGGATTAGAGAGTGCCACTAGGTGGTTTTCATTCAAGGATCTGCATGTTAGTTTCATTTCATTTATTTTGTGACTAAAGGATTCAATCAAATCCCCATAGTATGCCCCTATATTGAGCTCTATGTGAAAGCTTGCTTTATGATCTTCCCATGATAAGTTGTCTCGAAGTCCCATGAATTTTGAGATCGCTTCATCATTTTTGAATAAATCTAAAATCAGTGGTCCTTGTTGGTCCATGTCAATGAGTTGCGGGTATACTAGGCGTATTTTAGTTGGTTGGTTGTTTGAGAAAAAGGATGTTATGGATATCATAAAGAGGTTGTTGTTGTCAAATAGGTCAGCAACATCAAGGGGAAAGTCATCTAAGGTTGTATCACGTGATGTAGGTGACCAAGAGGAAGCCTCAAATCTTTTAGCATAAATACCTTTGCTAATAAGTGTGACCTTTCTCGTAGTACAACCTAAGCCAGATTCTTTATTTGTTTCTTAGGAACAATGGGTTCTAGTAAACCATTGTCATTCTGCCCTAGCTTCTCATTCTTGTTATATCCCATGCTCTACATTAGTTGTAGGCCTTTGTTGCCATCTTCCACGGGAAGAACAAGAATAGGTCGTTCATCTTGATAGAGGAGTTTAGAGATATATTCCTCATTAATATATTCTTGATTAAAATCTCCCCACTTGGTGAAGGTAGTAGCTGCCATTTTGATTGTCTCTAGTTCTTTGGTGCTAGATGTAGGTTTCCCATGAGAGCGAGGAGAAATAGGTAACTCTCCTTAGACAAAGGTGTTTTTCAATAGTTTGTAGTTTCCACAACCATCATCTTGGATTATTGCTTTGACATTGGGTATATTCTACACAATGGGCATTTTTGATGCTAAGGTAAAGGCTAGGGATGATGGGTCAACAAATGAGCTTGATGGTGTAGGTCCTTCATCATTTTTGGGTATTTGCAGGATCTTATAGAACTTGGCCTCAAGACTTTTGCAGTAGTAGAAAGGCTCAAGATCTCCATGGATAGTGATTTCTCTGCCTTCGAAAGGAAACTTCACACACTAATGATAGGTAGAGGCTACAACTTTTAGAACATGAATCCATGGTCGGCCAAGCAGTATGTTATAGGGAAGATATTCAAGATCAAGTAATTGACATGTAGTTTCTACAATAAGAGGTCCCACTTGGATTGGAAGTGCAATGATTCCTTGTGACACCCATTCTTGGTTGTCATATGCTCTGATGGTGGTAATTTTTGTCTTCTCAATAGTATCTTCTGAATAGCCTAGATTTTTTTATCAATTGCAGGGTACAAATGTTCAAACCAGCACCTCCATCTACCAAGACTCTTTTGAATTTGTTTTATGAATGACATCCTCAAGGTGTAAATCATAGTTATGAGATGGTTGTGATGGTAGATCTTGCTCGGAGAAGGTAAGAAGTTGGTTGGTGATATTCCCTACCATAGCTTGAAACTGATCGGTATCAATGTTCTCAGGAATAGATGATTCGTACAGGGATTTTTCTAGTATTTCCCTATGTGTAGGGGATAACCTTAAGAGTTCTAAGATTGATATTTGTGTGGGGGTCTATTTAAGCTAATCTAGAATATTATACTTGCTAGGATTAGATGTGGGAAAAGTAGGTTGTGTCCTAGATTGAAATGGGACTCCTTAAATAGTTATTTTTCCACATCGTGTGGTGGCTCCACATTTTGTACTAGCTCCTTTGATGGTGACAATGGTGATAACACTATCGTAGGAGGCAACTACATTGGAATAGGTATGTTGCACATTGGTGTAATCCTTAGCTTTTCCATTGTTGTTTGCTTTGTTATGATCTGGCATAGGGTTCTTGTATATCTTGAGATCCTGATTCCCAACTGGTACCTCAACAAATATGGTATCATTTTCTATGAGATCTTGGATGTTCTTGAGTTTCATGCAGTTTGTTGTTTTATGTCCTTTAATTTTATGAAAGTCATAGAGATCACACTCTTTGTACTAGGATGGCTTCTCTTGTGGTTCTTGGTAGTTTTCAAAGTTGAAAAATGTTATCAGATTTGATTCTACCAATTTCTTAATGATTGTGTCAATGGGTTCTGATAACTGTGTGTACTTGCATTTGGGATAGTTATTTCTATTACTGGTTTTCCTTTGTTGCATGTTGGTGTTACTGATCTGATTGTTCTATGGTGGTGCTATTTGTTGCATAGTCGACTGGATGTTAGCAATTTGATTGTTGTTGGGTCTAGGAGCACTTAGTATGACCTTAGCATCTACTAAATCGTTGTTTGTTACATTTTTATTCTTAGCCCATACATGAGGTTTCTCATTTGAACTAGTTGAAGGACGGTTGTCTTTGTAAGCCTGGGTATTTCCTTGTGAGATTAAGGATTTTTCAATGTTAAGGGCTCTATGGACCAGTTTGTCATATGATGTGATGCATTGCATTTTCAAGTGGAATGATAAATTTGGATCAAGATTAGCTATGATGATTCCCACTTATTGTTCATCAGGAAGTGGCCACTTGCTTGTACTAGCTCTTTTGTCTCCACTGTTGCAAGAAATTAACGAAGATTTCTCCTTGATTTTGTTTATGAGTGTATAACTCTTCTAGACTGATGTCCATTTCAAGATTGATGAAGAAGTGATCGATGAATTTATCAATTATTTCTTGAAAAAAATTGATACCAGGAGGAAAATGAGAAAACCAATCCATAGCATGACCTGTTAAACTTTGAGGGAAGAGGCACATTAGATATGAATCGTTGTAAGCCACCTCCATGCACATGACGTTAAATTATTTGATATGGTCCATAGGACTTCCTCTCCCTTTATATTTGTCAAATTTAGGGATTGCAAAACCAAGAGGGAATGGTATCATTACTATGTTTCAATCAAATGGGTAAGGACACAAGTTCTGTGTATGAGGTTTCTTTGTCTTGCCCATGCGAAGGTCCTGTATTTATTGTGAGAGTGTTTTCAATTGTGATGCTAGATCATTTGCGGGTTAGGTGGAGGAACATATGGTGGGAAAACAGATGAATTATATGGGGTGTATGATAGTGTGAGATTCTGTGAAAGTTATGGATATGTTCCCGATATGTTTGGATTGACAATATTCAAATGAGGATAATAGGAACCTTGTTGCTAGTGTTGGGCGTACTGTTGAGCTAGTAGTGCTTGTTGTTTAGCTTGCTATTGTTGTTGCGCCACTAGGGATTATTGTTGGGCCTGCTATTATTGGTGTGCTAATAAAGCTGCTTGTTGTGCTTGATGTTGTTGTGTGACTTGTTGTGCTGCTAATGCTACTCGTTGTGCTTGTTGTTGTTGTTGTGCTAAGGCTGCTTGTTGAGCTTGATGTTGTTGTTGTGCTAAGGCTGCTTGTTGTGCTTGATGTTGTTGTTGTGCTAAAGCTGCTTGTTGAGCTTGATGTTGTTGTTGTGCTAAGGCTACTTGTTGAGTTTGATTTTGTTGTTGTGCTAAGGCAGCTTGTTGTTCTTGATGTTGTTGTGCTTGTTGTGCTTGTTGTTGTTGTTGTGCTAAAGCTACTTGCTATTGTTGTTGTTGTATGACTTGTTGATAGGCTTGTTGTGCTTGTTGTAGAGTTAAGGCATGTGCTTGCAATGTGGGATTAGGTGGTTGTTGAGACATCTATGAAGGATTGTGGATATTGATGTTTTGAGTAGGTAGCAGATTGCTGGTGAAAGGTGGGGAATTCCCTTGATTTAACATTCCTTGCAAGATGGTATAATGAGGTGGAGGAATGTATGTCTGAGGTCTTGATTGATTTGGCATAGTAAAGGGGACTGTGGGAAAAGATGATATTAAATTTTGCAATGGAAATGACACACTAGGACCTTGAGTCCATTGATTGAAAAAATTCCCTTGTCCTATGTTTTGAGGATTGCTTTGTGCAAGAGATGTAAACAATGGATTTGTGATCAAGGTACTTCCAGGATTGATAAAACTTGTAACTAAGGGATTGTTGTGAGGTGGATTGATGGTGGATGATGTGGAAATGGTAGATGGGATGGATGAACCCACCAGAGGGTTGGATAAAGATGTCCCTATTTGTGTTAAGGGTTGGTTCTATGATATAGTATTGACATGCCCTTGTGTGTTGTTTTGAGATACTTGGTCTATATTGCTTTTCATGATGGTAGGAACACTTGTGGTACTCATAGGTGTGAATGAAGAAGGGTGTCCCCAAAATGTCGAAGTGGTGGTGGAATAATGAAGTTCAAGTGGTGTGTGTAGCTGTTTTGGAGCTTCAGGAATAGGAGGAGCACCAAAAGTAGGTGTCCAAGCGGTGGTGGGAGGTGGAGGATTAGTGTCAAGGGTACCCACAAGTGTACTACTTTCAAATGGTGAGGTGTGACCAAAATCTTTAGCAAAGCTAGTTGCAAGACTAGGTATGTAAGTTTGATTTAGCCCTAGTGATGGAGTTGTGAAATCTTGTGTTAAATTCTTGGCTATAAACGTCGGGGAGATAAGAGCTACATTTTCAAAGGCTTGATGTTCCAAAATTTCCTCCCTAGTAAGCTCAAATGGATTATGCGTGATGTATTCAATCTCACATGGTCTTGAAGGAGATGATGGCTGTTGTGATGGGGTAACATGACTTATAAGATCAAATTCTAAAGGATTTGGATCACTTGAGGTAAATGTAACTTTGGTTTTCTCCATGATTCTCTTGTGTTGTGATCTTGTCTTTACCATAAATTTTTTGTCACCTATGGGAGAGTTGTGTTGAGTTTTGTAATGTTTGAACTCTCTAGTTGACTCAAATTTAGGTAAAAGGGATGCTCTAAGTCTTTTGGGAGAAATGATGATAATGGGGAGTGAAAAGATGAGTGATGTGGGAAGTGATCTTTGCAAACATTTTGGAACAACACTTTTGACTTGAGTTTGATGTTTTGATGTTGGGATAAAGGATGTTTATGAACTTGAGAATATTTAGGGTAGACCCGTAACCTTGAAGATAAACTAGTTCAAAGATGATAACTAACTTATCTAAGTGTATGGAAAAGGATACATTTCACATACAAAATAGATAAGTTAGCAATTGGTTTGATGTTTAAGTCCCAAAGTATTGGTTTTTTTTTTTGAAATTTTGCAAAGTTGGATGAAGTGAAGGATGAAATTTGATGAAGGGGTGAGTGAAATGTTTGACCCAATGTTGACTTAAAGTGAACCTTTTATTTTGAAAAGACCAAGGTAGTGAGAATGATGCTAGACCTCTAAAATGTTCAAGTCCTAGAAAACTAATGTTGATTTAAATGAGAGGAAAAATGAGAATGTTCAAACCTGTTCAGTCTCTCCTAGCTCGGGCATAAAAGTTTCTCATCAAGGTGTAACGATTGCGGTAAAATATTGAAGCCCACTTTTGACCATACCTTGTTCTATGATTCCTATGTCTGAAATGAAGTGCTAGAGATTTTCCCCTCCAGATTTTGATTGTTCGACGAATCATTTATAGGGGTTTGGTATCATGTAAAAAGATCAAGATTTTGACTCCAAAAGAATGCATATAATTCTGGACTATACCTTAAAGCATGTCTATATAAAAGTTTGCTACCAACCTATCTCTATTTCTGTGAACTGCTAAAAGGTGTTTCTTAAGGGCTTTTGGAGTGAGATTCCTAAGTCTAAAATGATGACCTGTAGACCTTGGCTTAGGGATCCTGATTTTACATGAGATCATGTGAAAACAATTCAAGTTTATGGAAGAAAGGAAGATATTTATTGCTACATAGGAGGTGGTATTATGGGCCTTCCAGCCTTAATATCAACTTGTTCCTCTTCTTTGTCTAAAATGGTTGTTGTGTTTCTCCACTGTGTATTTGTTTCCTTGTTTTCAAAAGTGAAGCTTCTCAAACTGCTAATAAGATTGGTTTGTTCACCATTTATGAGTTCAAAGTTTGGCTGAATTATAGCACCTAGAAGATTAGGTTGTTCAACAGGAGCAATCAGTCTCCAAATAGTCATGTGGGGTTCATTTGTCAATTTATCTTTGCTTAAGTGAATTTATTTTACCACAAACACTTGTCTTTATTATGTTTCCAAACTAGATGTTTATGTCAAAAACATCATAACTTTCACAATTTCCATTTCATGAAAATCATGAGGTTAAAGCCATAACTTCCTATGTTGTCTTTGGGAAAATATGGATTTGAGATAAATGTTAAGATATTTAGAAATCACTAAGGATAAATCCTTACGACAAGCAGTAATATCAAGGCTAACTCAAAAATTCCATATTTGAGCCAAAGTGTTTAAAATTTTGAGGATGATAGTGAATGTTTGTTTTTTGATCATTTTGAAACCAAGCAAAGTGTTAAACTGACTCACAATCATTTACAACCCTAGGATAGAAATGGCCATATTTGTTGAGTCCCACTAGGATTTCTCCAAACACTAGAAAATGTGAATAGTTAGAGATTTGGCGACACTGGCTCCCCTCCACGACACACACTTCTTGAGACCACCAAATCTCAAAATCCTTAAAATCCAGAGATTAAAAGGAATTTTTCTATTTCTACAATTGAATAGTACAAATGTGGGGTGGCTTCAAAATGACTGTTCTTGCACCAACAAATATTTTAGGATTTTGGCTTGTTAAACAAATGGGTTGTAGTAAGGGTAATCAAGGACATGGCACCTTGCGACTGTCCAACAAGCCACTAAAGGATTTAATCAATCCTACTAGGGGATCTTATACTTTTTACAATAGTACCCCATTCTGAAAGACACTGTACGACTAAGGCCTACATACCATGAGGACTTGACAGTTTAGTCTGATCCATTTATATACTGGCCTGAGTGAAAAACCAAATGGAGTCACCTTCAAATTGGTCTTAGGTAGGTCCCTCTAAAGGTAAAAAAAGTGAGGGAGTACACTTGTAGTTCAACCGCCTAGTTCGCGTAAAGCGCAAGGAGGGAACACACACAATGTCTCTTTCTCACACTAGCATGATTGTTCAATTTTAAGCCCAATTGAAAGATGTGGGTGATCTTGCAAAGTGCTAGAGAATGTTTATGTTTCTCAAGATTCCCAAATGGCGTGAGAGAATTGCATATGCATCCACTAACAACATTCAAAATCACAAAACATAGCAAACAATTGTAAATTTTAACCCTTCAAAGCAATGATGAGTTTATTTTAAGCACCAATTGAAAGATGAAGTTTGCCTTGTTCAATTTTAAACCCAAAGTAAAATGATGATGTGAGGGTTCAATTTTATCCAACTTTGAGCGTTCATTTTAAACCTAATTGAACTCTAGAGTGTTTCCTAAAGCAAAAAGTAGAAAGCATGAAATTGGGTTATAATTGCCCCAAAGCGTCGAACACTTGTTACAATTATAGAATTTGAGATAGAAGAGACTTTCTTCACTTTTTCTCCATGTCTTTAAAACCTACAAAACCTTGTTAGCCTAATAACCAAAACACAGTCAGACATGCATCAATGGTTAGATAAATCAAAGAAATTAAGTCACATGTTGAAAAAACTAATATAAAATTTCTTACCTTGGTAGGGCGTCGCTAAAAACGATAGTGTCACAATTTGAAGTTTGAGTGTTGCTCTGGTGAAAATGGGTGTCGCTCTGCAACAGGAATAGTGAGCACGATAGCATCGGTATTTTTCTCGGCATTGCTACTAATGGTAGCATCGTAGTTTGGAATTTGAAAGTGTCAGACTGGTGAATTTGAGCGTTGCTGTTTAAAATTATTGATACCTCCAAATTAAATATGTGTTGCCATATTTAAATTAGCATCAGTAGATTAATTCAGTGTCAAGATTCTTAATTGTGTGGGCGTCGCTATATGGCGACACTATTGAAATAGCGTTGCTATTTGAAGTTTGGGCATCACTAGGTCCTGCAAAACAACATAAAATGAAATTCGAGCTAAAAATGGTTAGATTATTAGTTTTCCCTCCTTCTAGTGCCAGAATGTGATTGAAAATATTAGTATTGGCTGAATTACGCTTGATCCATGAAGAATAAAAACATAATGGAGTCACTAATACTTGAATCTCAACAAGATCATTCAAATGAAATTGAAACTAAACATTTATCAAAACCTAACATACTAAATTATGAAAGTTTTTAAAACATCTACTCTAATCCATCTGAAACTTATCCTGTTGTGGAATTGGTGTCGTGTTGATGTGGAACAATGACCCTTTCCCAATCCCGTGATCAATGAGCCTATTTCAGTCGATTCTATGGAAAAGAATCAATGAAAGTATTGTGATTGATGTATGAAAACCTAGTTTATGCTAAGAATGAACATGATGCAAGCTAAGTTACCATGATTTTATGCTAGAAATGCACTGATTATGCTATTTCTAAGCTAATATAAGCTAAAGCTATGCTAAAATATGAAAACCCTAATTCATATACAAACTAAGATGGATGCATGGAAGCCATTAATGATTGCTCTAAGCTATTATGCAATTAAAATTAATTAAAATGAGCTAAAAAGTGAGTAAATATGAGATTATGGATGCAAGTGAATTGAACAACATAAGTTTGCAATTGAAAGATGGATCCATTTCTCCAAATAGTGACCTATTTATAGGAGAGCAAATGAGGAATGAAGGGTGGAGATCAAAAAGTTTAATTAATGATCCAAGATGAAGGGGATGAGAGGCATGGATCATGGATTCTCATCAATGAATGAGAATGCATGATGGGATTTAATCGAGGGCTCACACTTACTTGAAACAAACACACCTTTGACCTGCTCACATAGGTCAAAGGTAACTTGTTCAAAAGGTTAAAGGTTTAGCTTGTTCAAGAAGCCAAGTGAGATGATTGGAGAAGAGAGAATATTCCTTTGGGTGAGGAAAAAAGGTAATTTATAAATTAAAACAAAGTTTTAATTGTGCAAAAAGGGGATAAGGAATATTTCCTTTTCTTAGAGGAAAGTTAGTTCAATTGCTAATTAAACAATATTTAATTATGCAATTAGGGGATTAGAAGAATTAAAGAGATATTCATTAAATTAATTAATTTAATGAATGGGGGAAAGGTGAAATGATATTTAATTAAATAACTTAGGGTTATTTAATTAAATAAGATGACTTAAGGAATTAAATTAAATGTTTTGATTTATTTAATTTAATTAGATGAAGTGTTAGTGCGAAAAGAGATGAATTACCCCGATTAAATTAATTAGGCCAATAGATGAAAATGATGCAATTAATTAATTAGCTAGGCTAATTAAATCAATTAAGAGAAAAGAGGATGGGTTAAAGAGGAAATGATGTTAGTAAATCTATTTTAAGTGTATGATATTGATTAGGACATTTTTTAGTGTCTACAGATACAAATAAATAGACAGATGAGCAACTGCCTCTTCGTTGTCCATAACCAACTAGAATTTAAAAGGAAACAAATAAAATAAAAGCAGCTGAGCCGTCATGATGGCGTCACTTCGTTTCCAGCTTCCGAAGTCACCATGGGTCTTTTTTGAAAGGATTGAAAAGTATTGAGGATGTGTAACATTTCTTTATGCTGAGGAATGGTCACATTTGTCATTTGTACCCTCCATGACAATTGATTATCTTCAACCGTCTCGATGCGTTGTTCACAGGCTTTCATATGATCGATTGCTTGAGATGTGACCAAGTGTAGATTGCTAAGCCTCTTTAGATGCTCGACATCGAATGAAGGTGAATCAAGTGTATCCTTGACTATTTTTTGGAAACCATCTATCATACCTTTGATATTCGTATCATCTTTAATATCACCTTTGTCCCATTGTAACCCGAGAGCAACCAAAGTACCCCGTGCTTCTTTTGAAATGGCAATGCATTCATCTATGATTTCCCTTAGCTTTTGTGAGTTTTTTCTAGCAATTTTCAATTTTCATTCTATGCCCTTGCTCCATACTGCACAAAGATTGTCCGAAGCATTAGGTATAATCTGCTTTGCGAATAACTTCTCCATATCCCAGTTTAACATTAATTTCAGTTCATTTTGATAATTTTTCTACAAATTTTCTTCTTTTTCAATTGCGACAATTTCCACCACCAAAGTAGTTTTCCAGGCATTTACTTTTTGGAGACATTTCATAGATTAGAAATAACAAGACTTCCCTTCATAGACAAACACTCACTCCATTCCTTCACAACCTTGCTTAGAGTTTGGCTACTTTTTATTTTTGTCATGACTTCTTTTCCAATCATGGTTAAAGATTCAACAGAGGAACTCACTTGCGATAAAGGTTGAGCGACGAGCTCAAAAAGAGACTTTAGACATTCAGTTAAATCCTGGACCTGAGCCTTTAGTTCATCCTTACTTTCTTTATCCTTTTTCTACCTTTCAACCATTTTGGCTACAGATACTTGAAAGGTTTGAACATATCCCTGGGTATGTGCAGGATCATGGGGGTCCAAACTAGGCCTCTAAGTGGCAATGAAAATTTAGAAAATTAGAGTTAGGAAACCTGACATAAAAATTGAATAGGTTATTAACATAATTTGAAAAATATGTAAGAACAAAAGTTGTAGCAAATTGAATGTAGTTTCTAGGCTACTAGACCTTGGAAAAAAATAATTTTGTTTTGAGAAAATTTGAAATTTCAATGCAGTGGTACTAAATTTTCAGGAAAAAGATAAGAAGTAGGTGTATGTCTGACCACCCTAAGTACAAAAAAATAATATATTTTTTCTGAATTTGTCAATATAAGTAGAGAAAACATGCCCGGATGTGCCATATTTTTTTTTGTAATTTTTTTCCATGTAAATAATTAGTTATGATTTTTTTATTAGAACTTTTCAGAATTATTAAAACATATGTGTCTAACCACCATAACTTGGTCAAAAATTCATGAAATTCATTTTTTTTTATCCTATAGTATGTGAAGCATAGAATGTGGTGCATCTTGTAGATTCAAAAAATGTTAAGTAGTTTGAAAGTTATAGAAGTTTTTCAATCAGCCTATAAATTAGGACTTTAGACGTAATGTAGGTAGAAAATCAATAATAATAATTTATTAAATTCAAAATAAGACAAAAGTTATATTGGTGGAAAGCTGACATTTTTTTATATAAACCTTTTTTGTTTGATGAAATTTGAGGATTAAAAAAAAGTCGTCAGCCACAAGAGTGAACTTCGGAAAACTAAGCAAATTTTTCAAAACACATTTTTTAGGTTGACTTTTGAGGCCAAGCAATCTCAAACCAAATCCAAATCCAATATCCGTTTTGGTTTGGTAATACTAAACCAAAACAGATATCCGTTTTGAGAGGGATATCCATTTTGAGACAGATATCCGTTTTGAGACGTGGGAACCCATTTTTTTGAAAAACAAAATAGATATCCGTTTGAAACGGATATCCGTTTTGAAGACCTAAAAAACCCTCTTTAGTAAAATGGGCATAACTTTTGTGTTTCTGATCAAAATTTCAACCTTTTACAGGCGTTGGAAAGGTGATTGAGAGTTCTACGCAATGGAATAGGTGGTGTTTCTATATTGTACACAATAAAATAATTATAATCATTTGAACTTCATATTTTATTTTTGAAACATCAAATGCTCACTACTTTCACATGCAAAGTCTTTTTTTCATATTTTTTTTGTAACACTCATCTCAAAATACTTGAAACATTAGAAATAGTAATGAATAATGATATATTTATATTTTTTGCAGCAAGGAGATGAACAAATCTTCATAAATCATCATATCTCTCTATCCCTTTCTCTACCTCTCTATATATCACTATGTCTCCCCTTAAGGTCTAGACATATCCCTCCCTCCTTTCTTCTCTCTTTGTACCTCTTTATACCTATCTTTCTCACTCTCTCTCTCCTTGAGCTCTAGACCTATCTTTCTACCTCTATCTCCATCCTTTCTCTCTCTCTACCTCTCTCTCTCTCAGGTCCCTCTCACTCCCTCCCTCTCTCTCCCCCTCTCCATCTCCCTCTCCCTCTCCCTCTCCCCTCTCCCTCTCTCTCTATCTCTCCCTCCCTTTGAAGTCTCTCTTCCTCTTAAGTCTCTCTCCATCTTAGGTATCTCTGTCAGGTCTCTCAGACTCCCTCTCTCCCTCCTAGGTCTCTCCCATTCCCTCTCTCTCTTTGTTCTCTCCCACTCCCTCTCTCTCTCTCTCTCTCTCTCTCTCTCTCTCTCTCTCTCTCTCTCTCTCTCTCTCTCTCTCTCTCTCTCTCTCTCTCTCTCTCTCTCTCTCTCTCTCTCTCTCTTGGGTCCCTACCCTCCCTCTCCATCTCCATCTCCCTCTCTCCCTCTCTCTCTTTCCATCTCTCTAAAGCCTCCTCCCTCCTAGGTATCTCTCTTCTCTCACACAAACACTCCATCTCCATCTTAGGTCTCTCCTTCTCTCTCCCCTCTCTCTCTCCTCTCTCCCTCCCTCTCTCCTCTCAAGTCCCTCTCCTTCTCCCTCCCTCCCTCTATTTATTTCTATCCCTCTAGAGTCTCCCTACCTCCCTACCTCCCTCCCTTCCCCCCTCCCTCCCTCTCTCTCTCTCTCTCTCTCAGGTCTCTCCCACTCCCTCCTTCTCTTTGTCCCTCTCTTTCTCTCTCTTAGGTCTCTCCCACTCCCCCTCTCTCTTCTCTCATATCTCTCTCTCTTACTCACACTCTCAATATCTCTCTTAGGTCTCTCTCTCTCACACACACACGCACAATCTCTCTCTCTCTCTCTCTCACACACACACACACACACACACACATACACAAACACACACACAATCTCTCTCTCTCTCTCTCAATCACTCTCTCCCTCTCTCCATCTCAAGTCACACACACAATCCATCTCTCTTCATCTTCCTCTCTCTCTCTCTCCCTCCCTCCCTCCCTCCCTCCCTCCCTCTCTCTCTCTCTCTCTCTCTGTCTCTCTCTGTCTCTCTCTGTCTCCTCTCTCTCTCCCTCTATATCTCTCTTAGGTATCTCCCACTCCCTCTCAAGTCTCTCCCACTCTCTCTCTCACACACTCACACTCTTAAGTATCTTTCTCTCCCTCTCTCCCTCCCTCTCTCTGTCTCAATTCTCTCTCCCTCTTCCTCCCTCTACCTCTCTATCTCCCTCTCTCCCTCTCAAGTCTTCATCTCTCTCTTGGGCCTCTCTCTCTCCCACTCTCTCTCTCTCAAGTTTCTCCTTCCCACCACAACTAGATCTCTCTCTCTCTCTCTCTCTCTCTCTCTCTCTCTCTCTCTCCTCTCTCTCTCCCACTCTCTCTCTCAAGTTTCTCCTTCCCACCACAACTAGATCTCTCTCTCCCTATCTCTCCACCTCTCTCCCTCTCAAGTCTCTCTCTCTCTCTCTCTCCCCCTCTCCCATATCCTGTCTCTCTCCTTTGGAGTCTCTCTCTCTCTCCTCCTTTTTTAGGTCTCCCATTGCCCCTCTCTCTCTCACTCACTCAATTTCCACCTCCCTCTAAGGTATCTCTCTCCCACTCCCTCTCTCTTAGGTGTCTCCTTCCCACCCTAACTAGATAACTCTCTCTCACCCCTCTCTCCCTCTCAACTCTCTCTCTTTGTCTCTGTCTCTCTCCCTCTCTCTTTCTCCCCCTCCCTTTAAAGTCTCTATCCCTCTTAAGTCTCTCTCTCTCAAGTCTCTCCCACTCTCCCTCTTGGGTCTCTCTCTCTATCTATCTGTCTCTCTTTCCCTCTATTTTAGGTCTCCTACTACCCCCCTCTCTCTCTCTCTCACTCACTCACTTTCTACCTCCCTCTCTCTCTTAGGTGTCTCCTTCCCACCCTAACTAGATAAATCTCTCTTTGGTGTTTCCTTCCTACCCTAACTAGATAACTCTATCTCTCCCCCCTCTCTCTACTTCTATCTCCCCTCCCTCCCTCCCTCCCTCTCTCCCTCTCAAGTCTGTCTCCTTCTCACTCCCTCTATCTATCTCTCCCTCTCTCCCTCTTAATCCCCTCCCTCTCTCTCTCTCTCCCTCTCCCCCCCTCTCTCTCTCACTCAAAAGTAACTTGAGATGGGGAGAGTGACTTGAGATGGAGAGAGGGAAGGAGAGATATAGAGAGAGAGTGGGAAAGAGAGGGACCTAAGAGGGATATGAAGAGATAGAGTGTGTGTGTGTGAGAGAGAGACTTGAGAGAGAGTGGGAGAGAGACCTAAGAGGGAGATGGAGAGTGTGAGTAATAGAGAGAGAGTGAGAGATAGACATGAGAGAAGAGAGAGATGGAGTGGGAGAGACTTGAGAGAGAGAGGAGAGGAAGAGAGAGAGAGAGAAGAAGGGAGTGGGAGAGACCTAAGAGGGAGAGAGGGAGTGGAAGAGACCTAAGAGAGAGACTTCAAAGGGAGGGGGAGAGAGAGAGGGAGATGGAGAGGGAGTGGGAGTGTGAGGGACCTGAGAGAGAGAGAGACCTAAGAGGCAAATGGAGAGTGAGGAGAGGAACTGGAGAGGGAGAGAGGGAGGGAGAGAGGGAGAGAGAGAGAGAGACTTGAGAGGGAGATATTGTGAGTGTGAGTGAGACATTAAGAGAGAGAGAGAGAGGGAGTGGGAGAAACTTGAGAGAGAGAGCTAAGAGAGAGAGAGAGGGTGTGGGAAATACTTGAGAGAGAGACCTAAGAGGGAGAGAGAATTAAGAGGAAGAGAGACTTAAAAGGGAGAGAGAGAGAGGGGGGATAAAGAGAGAGGGAGTGAGAGAGAGAAAGGAAGGATGGAGAGATAGGTAGAGAGATATGTCTAGAGCTCAAGGAGAGAGAGTGAGAAAGATAGGTATAAAAAGGGATAAAGAGAGAAGAAAGGAGGGAGGGATATGTCTAGACCTTAAGGGGAGACATAGTGATATATAGATAGGTAGAGAAAGGGATAGAGAGATATGGTGATTTATGAATATTTGTTCATCTCCTTGATACAAAAATATAAATATTTCATTATTCATTACTTTTTCTAATGTTTCAAGTATTTTGAGATGAGTGTTACAAAAAAATCATGAAAAAAGACTTTGCATGTGAAATTAGTGAGCATTTGATGTTTCAAAAATGAAATATGAAGTTCAAATGATTATAATTATTTTTTGGTGTATATTATAGAAACACCACTTAATCTATTGTGTAGAGCTCTCAATCACCTTTCCAACGCCTATAAAAAGTCAAAATTTTGATAAGAAATGCAAAAGTTATGCCCATTTTACTAAAGAGGGTTTTTTAGGTTTTCAAAACGGATATCCATTTTGTTTAAAAAAAAAAAGGGTTCCCGCTTTCCAAAACCGATATTCGTATAATAGATATCCATTTTGGTTTGGTATTACCAAACCAAAATGGATATTGTATGCAAGCCTGGAAAAAGTCAAAGGTGTGAATTCTGCATTTTTGGATGTGTTAAAAATGCCTTTTTTTCCCATTGCCACTTTTTGGACCCCCATGATCCTACACATACCCCCCTCTCCAGCAGGGGGGCCAAGATCTATCATAACTGTCACTTGAGTGGTGTCCTTTTGTGCTGAAGGATGCACAATCTCAACTTGGAGGGTCCCTAATTCTGTGTCATCCACCAATCTTGTAGTAGTTTTTAATTTATTCATCTTTGGGATTGGGGTTCTCTGTAGTAATTGACCTACCACATCTCATTTGGGCATACTAAGTTATACAAACTTCCTTTTCCTGGATAAGGTATCCTCCAACCAAGCTAGAGTAAATGAGACATTAACTAATTTTAAAGCTGAAGACCCAAACAAAGTTCTAGCAATAGGAGGGGTGTCCATTGTAGATGAAACAACCCGTGACCTTTGTGGTACACTCAGTTCCTTGATAGGTGATTCGTCATGAGAGGGAGAGGAGTTGATATTTAAATTTTCCAAACCCTATTCTTCCTCTTCTCCTTCATTCTCTTTTTCCAAAGTTGGCAGGTTAAGAATATCTTCCCCACAAGTTTGTGAAAACACATTTTTGTCCAGTGGATCTTCACCACCATCTCCTTAAGCCCCTGATGGTAATGAATGGGAGGTATCACCAGTTAATTTCCCACTTGTAGAAGCTTGGGAAGTGCCCTTGGCAGGTTGTGACTCCTTAGATCTGGTGTGAGGATGAGACTATTTTGTTCTTTTCTTAGTCATCCACTCTCATGTTCTAGTCAAGACATCGACAATCCTTGCTTCAATAGTCTCTTTCTCTCTACCGCTCCAGTCCATGGTAGGGATAGGCTGATTTTCTATTAACTTAGTATAGTCTAGGTCTACCATGTCAGACCCATCCTCCAAATGCCATGTAGATCCCACTTTAAGTCATAGATGATAATCTGTTCGATTGTCAATCTCATCCAACTCATTTTCCCAACTTCATACTCATCAAAACAGTCAGCCCAAAAATCTTCAAGGCTAGGCCGATGGAAGAAATTAGGGCTTAGTTTCAAATTATTCTAAATATAATCCTTTGAATCAAAAGGAAATCATTCCTCATATGAAATCATATTATACCTAGACAATTCCTTTTCAATATTTAGGGCATCAGACATAGATTGACAACTGTAAGAACCGAAACCAATGGGAAAGCGAACTTCCAATCTTTTCTTGCCTTGGCATTACCTGTTTACATCAGCCAACTACCTACTTACTTCAATGAGAACCCACTTATCATCAGGGTATTTAGGAAATTTAATCAGAAATCCAACATATCCACCAACCCTTATGTAAGAGAATCTTTGAAATTGAATGAAATGACTACCATAGAAGTGTACAAATTGCATTGCTTCAAGTGATAACCGCATTGTAGGATGTCCCTGTAATTCCCTGACCATCCTCATAGTGAAAGTATCAGTTATTCTCCTGAAATATTGAAAGCTCTTATCAATCTGAAGCTTATCAAAATAATCATAAATGGGTACTTTCTCTGGAGGCAAGTCACTTGGTCTTAATCTAGGCCAAGGTCTTGTGTTGACGATTTCATATATCAAGTATGAAGACATGTGGAAGAACTTGTTGAGGGTAAATAATGTCATCAACTCATGCAGGCGATCACTGATAATTTCTTCCCAATCCAAGAATTGCTCTTTGCATAACATAGTTTGGATGAAGAAATACATCCATTACTCAAATCCATGAACGTCTTCATTTCCCCTTAACCTATGTAACAACACTACAATGCCAACCACTTCTTCCACAAAATGAGTTATGTGAAACTTCCGAGGCAATTGAGACTTAACCCTTTTAGGCTTGGCCAACCAATTTTTCACCATTTCATTCCTATAGACCCCTTTCTTTGTAGAAAATTTAATTTGAGAGTTTGTCATATTCATGGGTGAATACTCATCTTTTTCTAGGATTCTCAGGCAAGACATGAAGATAGACCTCTAGACTTTAAGAACTAGATGATTATCTTCTGTCCTAACCTCTCATGTTTGTGAATTATAATGCTTAATGCATTCTAAGATGAGTTCAGGGCATTGCGCTACTAAAGGAAATGCAACAGGTTCAACTAACTTGCTATCAATTATTCGCTCAGTGATGGGTGGAGGATTTGGTTTATTGAGTTTACTTCTTAATTCATCCAAACTCACAGGTCTTAGATGAGTATCTCCAATTTTTGGTCCCTCATAAGTTAGCTCAGACATGTATATTCATAACCCATATTCTTAACCCTTTCCATGAACGAGAGTTTATAGCTCAAGTAATAGACAACCTTCTAAAATGTAGAAAAAAATATTCCAAGAAAGCAAGCTGAAACAAGTGAATACTATAAATACCTTCAATGGTGAATTCTGCAGCTGGAATTCCACGTATGGTCCGATTCATCCTCAAAAAACCTTGTTACAATGAGAATGTTTAGCACTTGGAATTTCTTAAAACTTCACAAAAAAACATGAGGGTAGATGAGCATTTAATATCTTAAATTCCTCCATGACACGTGGTAGCTATCACTTCACTGTTTACATCAAAAAAATCTTTCAAAATTTGAAAGTAAACATCTATAAGCGATAAAGTGGAGAGTTTAGCAAACTATATAAAAGTGCGTTTGAGTTCAAATATCATGTCAAGATGCCGCTTAAATAACAACTACCATGCAGCGTGGGGAAGGAAAAGTTCAATAAACTATATAAGGCACCGCTCGAATGAGAGAACACATAATCTTAGTAGAAAACAAGCTCAAGTGGAAAAGTGGGGAGTTCAACAAACTACACAAAACACTGCCTAAGTAAGACTGAGCTATTTATAAGTCAATAAATAGCTTTCCATGGAGCAAGGCAAGATTATAGGGTAATAGTGGCTTTGATTGGGGATGAAGACTGACTAAGGATGAAGTAATGAACCCAGACCTAGATTAGCATGATCAATTCCTTATCCATTGGGAAACAGAGTTGGTAAAAAAAATGAATGACTCTCTCAAGCACTCAAGAAGCAAACCAAAACAAAACAAAAACCCTAAACTAACTATGTACAAAGAGGGTTGTGAGGTTAATTTAAATCCTACCCATTATAAGGAATAGGTAAGGGGGTCCCATCAAAATATGCGAGATGAAAAGTATTAGGCCCGTACTCATGAGTGATTTTAAAAGGACCAAACCAGAGCGCGTCAAACTTCTTGTGGGCGCCTTTAGGCTCTCTACACTTGTCCCATAGAAAAACTGAATCTCCAACCATAAAATTTCTTGGTCTTGCTTTCTTGTCAAAAATCTTCTTGACCTTTTCTTGATGCATGGTTATCTTATTGACCATCTCTTCCCGCTGTTCCTAAATCTTAGTCAAATATAAAATCCTTTTCTCTAAGGCATCATTGAATTCAAAATCCTCAATAACAGTTTGTAATTTGTGAACTAATAATTCCA
Source organism: Sequoia sempervirens (assembly GCA_007258455.2). Classification (NCBI taxonomy): domain Eukaryota; kingdom Viridiplantae; phylum Streptophyta; class Pinopsida; order Cupressales; family Cupressaceae; genus Sequoia; species Sequoia sempervirens. Next base: position 161,037 of record VDFB02367720.1, read on the forward strand.
ATGAAAGAGGAAGTGCATTTTCTACCTCGTATACCAGCTCGAAAGGGGTCATCCCAATGGCCCTCTTAGGAGTCGTTCGATCCTCCCATAGAGCTTTATATAGTCTTTTATGCCAATCTTTCTAGTTTTCATCAACTAATTTCTTGATAATGCTTATCAAATTCTTGTTGCTGGACTCTGCCTAACCTTTCCCTTGAGGATAATAGTCAGCCGAATGAGATAGGGAGATTCCATAATCATAGCAAAAGAGCGAAATCTCACTAGAGGAAAAATTGGTTGCATTGTCAGCAACTAGCTTGTGTGGAACTCCATACCTAACTAGAATATTCTCTTTGATAAAATTATAGACCACTTTGGAATTGGTTCTCTTAAATGGGATTGCTTCCACCCACTTAGTGAAGTAATTAGTGGATGTGATAATGTGAGTATGACCTCCACTGGACTGTGGACTGATTGGGCCTATGAAGTCGAGACCCCATTGCTGAAACAATCCATCAATAATTACAGGCTTAAGTGGTAAGGATACCAATTGAGGTCTTCCGACAAACAACTTACATTTTTTGCACTTGGCCACCCAATAATAAGAACCCTTGAACATCCCAGGCCAGTAATAACCATGTACTATAATTTTGAAAGCAGTCACGGTGGAAGAGAAGTGACCTCCACAAGCGTCATTGTGGAAAATAGTAAGCAACCGTTCTTGTTGATCTTTATCTTCGCACTTCAAGAACGTCCCATCTATGCCACATTTGTATAGGGTGTCACCCCAAGTAACATACTTAGCTGCTTTCAATTTTAAATTCCTTTTCTACTTACCTGAGAGGTGCTTAGGGCATTGCCCATAAGTGAGAAAATAGGCTATATCAGAAAACCATTCATCTTGTAAGCCGATAGTCAGAACCAATGGTAAATCTTCCTCTTCTTCTACTTCCTTCAAACTTTTTGCCATCAATTTACAGAGTCCTCTTCCTCTGACTAATTTTGTAGGCTTTAGGTCTAATTCATACTCTTGCACCTTTGCTATCCAACCACCCCTCTTGTTGCAATCAATATCTTGTTGAGTCAATATGCTCTTAACAGTAGGATCTAGCACATATACCACTGAGTGTGAATGCAAGATATAGAAGTGGAATTGATTAACTACCTTGACTACTGCAAACGCGTGTTTCTCAATTTGAGAATAATTTAACTCATGTTTCTTTAATGGATTGCTCATAAAGGCAATAGGTGCCTGAATTTTATCCTCATTTTCTTGTAGCAGTATGGCAGATGCAGTATGCTTAGAATCATAGCAATAGATGATGAAGTCTTTCTTAAAGTTAGGACTGACCAGGATTAGAGCTTGGGAAATTGCTTCCTTGATATTTTTGAAGGCTTACTTCCTAGCCTCATTCCATTTAAAATCCTGCTTTTCCTTCATCATGTCCACAATATGCTTAGTGATTTCAAAAAAAATTGGAACAAATTTCCTCAAATTTTTTTACCTAGCCAAAGAAATAATTTACACTAGTCTGGTTTGAAGGAAGACTCAATTGTAAGATAGCCTTTACTCTATCCGGGAATATTCTAATACCCTCCCTGGACACAATGTGACCTAAAATTTTACCTTTAGTGACGACAAAAACAAACTTCTTGGGGTTAAGAGAGATACCCTGTTCTTTACATATTTGTAAAACTCATTCCAGATCCTGTAGTTGATCTGTTCTTTTCTTGGAAAACATTGTTAAATCGTCAAGATAAATGACTAAAATCTTATTTCAGAGGTCACCAAAAGATAGATCCATAGCCCGCTGAAAAGTTGCTCCTGCATTAATGAGTTTGAATGGCATCCAATTATAAGTGAAGGTTCCCCAAGGTATGGTGAATGTCATTTTATGTTGATCCTCTTCCACCATGCTGATCTGATTATAACCAGAGAAACTATCCAACATGGACATCATTTATGAGCCTAAAAATGCTTGTAAGATATGGTCCATGTTAGGAAGAGGATAATTTTCTTTTAATGATGCTTGATTCAGATTCCTAATATCGACACATATCCGAATTTCCCCATTTTTCTTGCAAACTAGCACAATGTTCGCCACCTAGGTAGAATGATGTATGGGATATATAATCCACGCTTTCAATATTTGAATTTCCCCATTTTTCTTGCAAACTGACACAATGTTCGCCACCTAGGTAGAATGATGTATGGGATATATAATCCACACTTTCAACATCTTGTCAATCTCTTTAAAAATTGCACCAGTTACCTTGGGTTTATAGTTTCTCTGTTTCTATCTGAAAGTAGCTTTTCCTTCTTTAATTAGAATGGGGTGCTAAAATTTCCCATCCATGAAGTTTTTTTAGGTCATCATAGCACCAGGCTATCAATATATTTGATTAGCAGGGCTATCAATTTTTCTTTCTCCTTTGGAGAGTATATTTTCCGATGTAAACCATTTTTGGGGAATCAGGGTCTCCAATATTAACTGCCTCGAATTCATCAGAGTGTCCAAAAAAATCACTCATTTCCTATTTTACAGAGTGATCATGGTGATCAAATAAGTCCTTAAGAGAAACCAATCCTTTAGGTATTTTATTTCCCTTTAGCTTAATGATTTCGTCTTGGAGACCACCCATCCTACCAGAACAATTTTTTTTGCATTGATTATCACTTCCCTAAAAGAATACTTGAGTAAAATCCTTGGCATTTTCTAAGAAACCTTGAATTTGTTTTTCATCCTTAAAGACTTGCCAGTGATTAATGTTGTCGGGAACGCTAGGCTGATAGATTAATTTAAACCTGCAAGATTTATTTTTAAATTCTAGGTGTGGAAGGAGCAAAGAGGTAGAGACTGCTAGTGAATCATCCTTTGCGTTAAATTCCCTAGGAATGGATTCTATTGAGAAATCATTGAAACTTTCAATGGCAGTCCAGACTCGATTCCGATAGTGCTTTGAAACCTTTCATTATTAACAGTGAAAATGTTTCGTACCTATTTAACAATTAGCTCTACATCTCCCAAAACCTTAAGTATCTTTATTCCCATACTTCTAGCTTTAATTAACCCTAGCAAAAGGGATTCATATTTAGCGGTATTGTTTGTATTCTCAAATTCTAGCTTATAAGCGAAGGGGAATTTCTCAATAGAAGGAGAAGTAAGAACAACCCTCGCTCTTGACCCAACATGGGAACAACTTCCATCAAACTCCATTGTCCAAATCTTGGGTTCTGAGTCTGGTATATGTACACCATCCCCTTTTTCTTCTTCTGAGAAAAGCATATAGTTTCCAAACTCATTTTCTTCGTGCATGATTTGTGCTTTGGGATCTTCAGACTTGAGCACAATTATTTTGGCTTTCGACTCAAGCTCCAAGCACACTTTTTCCTTACTGATAGTTATAGTGGCATATGACTAGTCCAATTGTATGTCTCCTCCCAAGTATTTACAAAAACTCCTACTTAGAAGCATACCATAACTAGCAGGTATGTCTGCAACCAATATGGTGAGTTTGAGTCGCTTGTTTGGATAAGCAGAAAGTGCAACTTGAGCATCTTTAATCTGTCCAAGTAAGGGAACCTGCTTGGAATCCATTGAATAACACTTTCCGAAAGTCTTAGTCATTTCCATACCTAGGGCATTGGAAATTTGTGCGGGCATGACATTGTTGGAAGCGCCTGAGTCGATGATGTAATTGTTAACTCTGAACCCATTCACAAATAATGATACATAAAAAGGGTTAGTTTTTGCATCACAGGTGGACAGTGAGAGCATTTTACTACTATATACAACATTAGTGGCTAAATCTTGGGGGTTGATCATTGCTTCATCTAGGCATCCATGTGATTTAGAATGTCTTGGCCTAATGTATTCAATCAATCTGTCTAACTCCTTAGGATTCATCTTTAAATACTCTACTTGAGAAATATGAACTTTAGTATTTTTACACTGCTTGAGAAATATGAACTTTAGTATTTTTACAAAATTATACAATATCATAAGTCCCTGCTTGACCTTCCAAGGGTGATAAGATAGGATTTTTAGGAGAACTATTAACCACACTTTGTGAGACGTTTTCAACCTTGGAAGTTGCACTAGCTTTTGTAAGTAAAACCTTAGGGGAATTTGGAGTACCTTTTTGGTTGTGGTGTTGCTAGCTTCGGGTAATAGCAGTGCAAGTAGCATCATCCAAAATGATATAAACATCCCCTCCTCTATCATCATCGGGTTCAAATTCTAAGTATCCATTTGCAGAGTCACCATATTGATTAGATGAAGTATCATCCTCTGTGACTTCTTCAATAACTTCTTTGGTAGTGGTTAACTGCATAAACCTATTCATTTCAGGGTAGTCAACACCATCATGGTCGGATGTGAGGTGAAAGACACACATGTTCTTTTTATTGTCCATAGGAGGAGCTTCAATTGCTAGCCTTTGTTGAGTTGGAGGCAAAGGCAGTGTCTTATTTCCTAGTTGAAAATTTTCTCTCCTGGAGATATTTTGATAAGGTTGGTTGCTTTTTGGCATCTACCTTTTGAGAGCAAGTATATCATTTGCCAATCTCTGGATCATAGGATCAGAGGAAGTAGTAGAAAGTTCTTTGTTCATATGCAATTCTTTTTTCCATTTCCCTACTGAAATAAAAGTGTCCTATAATTCAACAGCCAATGCCTGCGTAGCCTCCAAAGTATTCAATGGTTACATCTTTAAGAGAAGACCAATATCAGGGTGTTGCATGTTGATGAAGAAACATTTTTGTATTTCCAGAGAGGGTCTCTTTAGGACCATAATTTGATTCACTATCTGGTTAAACTTGGCCACAAAGTCTCTCATAGAATCATTCACTTCTTTCTTCATCTGAGTAACTTGTGCTATTAGAGTTAGGTCATCATCTGCGCTTTTGAACCTTGCTTCAAATTTACTGCGCATTGTGGCTCAATTTTTAATACATCTGTGAGGCAACTAATAAAACCATTGTGTCGCCGCATCAACTAAAGACTCTATGAACAATCTGACTGCTACATCTTCTTCTTGTACTACAAGCACACCGCATACGGCGAAGAAAGCATCAATGTGTTCTTCTGGTGAAATCTTTCCACCTTGAAATTTAGGAAAATTCTTACGAGAACCCTTGGGTAAATCATGCAAGTTATTTCCCAGTTGCAAAGGGCCAATAGCAGTGCCCCAAGGAATGGGTGGTTGATTAGCCATATTAAGGGAAAATTAATTACAATAGGCAAAAGAGTTCTGTGCAAAATGAGTGCTTAGGAGATGGAGTGATTTGAAGGAGTTCTAGTAGGTGAGGCAGGTCTGCTTCTATCCTCAACCCTTCACCTAGAGGGAATGATTCTGGAAAAATCACTTCTTTGTAGGGTTTCAAAAATAGGATCATAAACTCCCCTCCTTTCCCCTCTAGTAAATCTATGAAAATCTAGGGTTAATTGAATTACTTGTGAAGTATGCCTAGAAAAGACGACCAAAACTATACAATTCACTCCGCAACAGAGTCACCAAAAATATGTTGGCTAACAGATTGGGCACCTTGAGATATCACAATTCCACATCTGAAAGGTGCCAAAATGAACCAAACAACTCTGAATATTTAACCTTTAGACAAAGACAAATATCCTTTGAATTTTGTCGAGGTATAACTTCCTCACAAGATTTTCAATGAATTTAAATGCTGAAATCAAACATCATGTATGCTCTTAACCATAAATAGTAAAGGAAAACCCAATATTAGGAAAATTCCTAAATATCAAATGCAAGATTCGACAAGTAAGAAGAATTGGCACAAAGACCAATTTTAGCTAAACTATTCAGGAACTAAAACATACACCCAATACCATCTGAGAAGTGAAATCAATTATGAAGAAAACTGCCTCACACAAAGATAATATATTGCATTAAGATGTTCTCAAACACAAAGATTCAATAATCTAGATCAACTTCACAAATTGAATGCACAAAGACAAATAGTAATTTCATTCACAACAAAATATCGTATTGAGCAGTTCAAAGTGTCTAGAGAGAGATCACATATGAAATTAGATACAAATAAATAGGCAGATGAGTAACCGCCTCTTTGTTGTCCATAATCGACTAGAATTTAAAAGGCAACAAATAAAATAAAAGCAACTAAGCCATCACGATGGCATCACTTCATTTCCAGCTTCTAGAGTCACCACGAGTCTTTTTCAAAAGGCTTGAAAAGTCTTGAGGATGTGTAACAGTTCTTAATGCTGAGGAATGGTCACATTTGTCATTTGTACCCTCCATGACAATTGATTATTTTCAACCATCTATATGCATTGTTCAAAGGATCTCATATGATTGATTGCTTGAGATGTGACCAAGTGTATATCACTAAGCCTCTTTAGATGCTCGGCGCCAAATGAAGGTGAATCAAGTGTACCCTCGACTATTTTTTGGAAACTATAGATATCAGACCTTTGAAATCCATATCATCTTTAATCTCACCTTTGTCTTGTTGTAACCCAAGGGCAACCAAAGTACCCTGTGCTTCTTCTAAAATGGTGGTGCATTCATCTATGATTTCCCTTAGCTTTTGTAAGCTTTATCTAGCAATCTACAATTCCCATTCTACGTCCTTGGTCCATACTACACAACGATTGTCCGAAGCATTAGGTATAATCTACTCCGCGACTAGCTTATCCATATCCCAGTTTAACATTAATTTTAGTTCATTTTGATAATTGTTCCACAACTTTTCTTCTTTTTCAATTGCGACAATTTCTACCACCAAAGTAGTTTTCCAGACATTTACTTTTTGGAGACATTTCATAGAATCAGAAATAACAAGACTCCGCTTCTTAGACAAACACTCACTCCATTCCTTCACAACCTTGCTTAGAGTTTGGCTACTTTTTATTTTGGTCACTACTTCTTTTCGAACCATGGTTAAAGATTCAATAGAGGAAATCACCTGAGATATAGGTTGAGGGATGAGCTAAAAAATAGACCTTAGACATTTAGTTAAATCTCAGACCTGAGCATTTAGTTCATCCTTAATTTCTTTATCCTTTTTCGACCTTTCAACCATTCTAGCTGCAGACACTTGAAAGATTTGAACATCTCCCTCTCTGGTAGGGGGGCCAAGATCTATCCTATTAACCTCAAAGTCACCTCTTGTCACTTGAGTGACGTCCTTTTGTACTGAAGGATGCATAATCCCAACTTGGAGGGTCCCTAATTCTGTGTCATCCATCAATCTTGTAGTAGTTTTCAATTTCTTCATCTTTGGGATTGGGGTTCTCTGTAGTAATTGACCTACCACATCTCGTTTGGGAACACTAAACTATACGACCTTCCTTTTCCTAGATAAGGTATCCTCCAACCAAGCTGGAGTAACTGAGACATTAACTGCTTTTAAAGTTGAAGACCCAAACAAAGTTCGAGCAACAGGAGGGGTGTCCACTGTAGATGAAACAACCTATGAACTTTGTGGTACACTCACTTCCCTGATAGGTGATTCATCCTGAGAGGGAGAGGAGTTGATATTTAAAGTTTCCAAACCCTCTTCTTCCTCTTCTCTCTCACTCTCTTTTTCCAAAGTTGGCAGGTTAAGAATATCTTCCCCACAAGTTTGTGAAAACACATTTTTGTCCAGTAGATCTTCGCCACCATCTCCTTGATCCCCTGATGGTAATGACTAGGAGGTATCACCAATTAATTGCTCGCTTGCAGAAGCTTGGGAAGTGCCCTCGAAAGGTCCTGACTCCTTAGATCTGTTGTGAGGACGGGATCATTCTGTTCTTTTCTTAGTCATCCACTTTGGTGTTCTAGTCAAGACATCATTAGTCCTTGCTTCAATAGTCTCTTTCTCTCTACTACTCTCGTCCATGGAAAGGATAGGTCAATTTTCTATTAACTCAGTATAGACTGGGTCTACCATGTTAGACCCATCCTCCACAATGCCCTATAGATCCCACTTTAAGTCATAGATGCTAATCTATTCCACTGTCAATCTCATTCAACTCCTTTTCCCGAATTCATACTCATCAAAACAATCAGCCCATAAATATTAAGGGCTAGGTTGATGAAAGAAATTAGGGCTTAGTTTCAAATTAATCTTAATATAATCCTTTGAATCAAAAGGAAATCGTTCCTCATATGAAAGCATAGTATACAAGTAGACAATTCCTTTTCAATATTCAGGGAATCAGGCATAAATTGACAACTATAAGAACTGAAACCAATGGGAAAGTGAACTGTAAATCTTCTCCTGCCTTGGCATAACCTGTTTACATCAGCCAATTTCCTACTTACTTCATTGAGCACCCACTTATCCTCAGGGTATTTAGGGAATTTAATCAGAAACCCAACATATCCACCAACCCTTATGTAAGAGAATCTTTGAAATTGAATGAAATGATTGCCATAGAAGTCTACAAATTGCATTGCTTCAAGTGATAACCACATTGCAGGACGTCCCTATAATTCCCTAACCATTGTCATAGTGAAAGTATCATAACTTATTCTCCTAAAATATTGAAAGCTAGATTATGAAGTTGAAGCTTATCAAAATAATCATATTAAATGGGTACTTTCTCTGGAGGCAAGTCACTTGGTCTTAATCCAGGCCAAGGTCTTGTGCTGGCAATGACGTATATCAAGTATGGAGACATGTAGAAGAACTTGTTGAGGGTAAAGAATGTCATCAACTCATGCATGCAATCACTGATAATTTCTTCCCAATCCAGGAATTGCTCTCCGCATAACATAGTTTGGATGAAGAAATACATCCATTCCTCAAATCCATGTACGTCTTCATTTCCTCTTAACCTATGTAACAACACTACAATGTCAGCCACTTCTTTCACAAAATGAGTTTTGTGCAACTTCCGAGGCATTTGAGACTTACCCCTTTTAGGCTTGGCCAACCAATTTTTCACCATTTCATTCCTATAGACCCCTTTCTTTGCAGAAAATTCAATTTGAGAGTTTGTCATATTCATGGGTGAATACTCATCTTTTTCTGGGATTCTCAGGCAAGACATGAAGGTGGACCTCTAGAATTTCAGAATGAGACGATTATCTTCTATTCTAACCTCTCGTGTTTGTGAATTATAATGACTAATGCATTCTAAGACGAGTTCAAGGCATTGCACTACTAAAGGAAATGCAGTAGCTTCAACTAACCCGCTATCAATTATTCGCTCAATGGTGGGTGGCGGATTTGGTTTATTGAATTTACTTCTTATTTCATCCAAACTCACAGGTCCTAGATGGGTATCTCCAATTTCTGGTCCCTCATAAGCTAGCCCGGACACATATTCATAACCCATATACTTAACCCTTGCCATGAATGAGAGTTTATAGCTCAAGCAATAGACAACCTTTTTAAATGCAAACACAAATATTCCAGGAAAGCAAGCTGAAACAAGTGGATACTATAAATACCTTCAATGGCGAATTTTGTAGCTGGAATTCCACATCTCATTTGGCTCGTCCTCGAAAAACATTGTTACAATGAGAATGCTTTTCTAGCACTTGGACTTTCTTAAAAATTCATGGAAAATAATGAGGGTAGATGAGCATTTAATATCTTTAATTCCTCCACGACACGTGGTAGTTGTCACTTCACTATTTTCATCACAAGCATCTTTCAAAATTTGAAAGTAAACGTTTATAAGTGATAAAGTGGAGAGTTTAGTGAACTATATAAAAGTGCACTTGAGTTCAAATATCATGTCAAGATGCCGCTTAAATAGCAACTACCATGCAGGCAGGGAAAGGAAAAGTTCGACAAACTATATAAGGCACCGCCTGAATGAGAGAACACAAAATCTTAGTAGAAAACAAGCTCAAACGACAAAGCGGGGAGCTCAACAAACTACACAAAACACCTCCCAAGTTTGCCTGACTAAAAAAACACCGCCTAAGTAAGACTGCGCCATTTATAAGTCAATAAATAGGTTTCCATGGAGCAAGGAAAAATTATGGGGTAAAAAAATACAATTATTATATATCTTCTATGTATGTACATTAATTCTCATATATATGTATACAATCAAGTATCTTTTTTGTAAACATGTTTTACATAAATTTATTATATATCTTTGATATATATAAATTGTCATAATTGTGTATTGTAAAACAAATGTTTGTTACATGTATTCATAACTCATATGCACATACTTTGTAACACACCAATGTATTTTCAATCAAATATCTCTTTATATAGTTGTAAACATGATTCATAACTCATATGCACATACTCTATTACACACCAATGCATTTTCTTTTTACATTAATTCTCATATATATATGTATATAGTTTTATATTTTTTGTAAACATGTTTAAGATCAAACTATTATACATCTTTTATATATACAAACCGACATAATTGTATAGTATGAAAGCTACAGAAATCCATGCATATATGCACATAATTTAATTTAATTATAATATAACACTATAAAAATTATAATACATTACAATATAGTATTAAATATACTATGTAAATGATGCCATAGATATCTTTGTGGAGCATATAATATATTATAATATTACAAGTACAATATACTACTCAATATAGTACTACAATATAAATATGAAGTGTATTATAATTTATTAAAAAAAAATTCATTATAATATAATAAGTATAATCAATATGGTAACACATCACAATAATTCTAGTAAGAAAATCATATAAATAAGAAAATAAGAATTGATAAGTCAATAGTTAACTTTATCGCATACTGTTTTCTTTGCATTGTTCCTTTCATACACATTGAATTTACAGGAGCGAGTTCTGGTTCTAGAAATGGTCCACGTCCAAAGAAACAATTTGAATATGAGGAAGAAAGGAAATAGTATAAAAAAGAATACCAGAGAGAATATAGAAAACAACAATGGAAAAAAATGACTGATGCACAAAGGAATGAACAAAAGAAAAAAAGGAATGAAGTAGATAGAATCAGATATGCTAGGAAAAAATTACAATTAATTATACAACATTCACAAACAAAAAACATAGCAGAAGGGGATATTAACAGGGATACATTTGAACAAGAAAATGATTTCCACTTTACTTCAACTTCAAATGTTCCAATCACAAAAAATCCAAATGGATTTCTTACAACTAAATTCAAACATATCGAAATGATATTCCACAATAATTTAGATGTGTACAAGTCCCCATTAGCCTATCATACTTGTGAAGAATGTTACATCAAAATTAAAATATCTCAAACTGTACATAGGGTCCTATCTGCAGTAGATGCAAAAAAGAAAGAGGTGTGAATAGGTTTTCAGGTGCAAATAATATGAATCCAGGACACCAACCACATGAACTATAAAAAATCACACAAGTAGAAGAAATATTAATCGCTCATGTATGCCCTATATTACAAGTTACACATGCAAAAGGTGGTCAGTATAAATATAGAGGTCACACTATAAGCTTTCCACAATATATTGAATACATAACAAAAAAATTACCCCACTGCATTACAAATTTACTAATCATAATAGTTTGAAGGAAAGATCAATGTGGCACAAATTATCACTTCATAGTGAACAAAGATCATTTTTATAAAGCACTACAATACAAAATCAACCATGAAAATATTTACTCTGACATCACAATTGATCTAAATGCTCTTGATAATTTATCTTCAAATTCTGATGAAAATATCTTTGATCAACTTTGAACAGTGCATATTTGATTAGATGCGGATACAAGGGAAAATTTAATCCTTGGACAAGTGATGGATACTAATGAAAGTGATATCATTGACCACACTACATCAATGACTACTCAAACACTCAGTGAACAAACATAAATGGAGTTGATTAATGCATGGGTTAACAACCCAAATAAAAGTCGAATAACATTTATTGATTGGCCAACAATCGGTGGATCTCCAATAAATGAATATGTAACATTAGGATTACTTGATATGACATTTCTAACCTTATTTATTGATGGTAGATGTGATTGGTTAGAGCCACGAATCAGATAAATACATCTCCATGAATATGTAAAGCACCTATTTCGATACAAAGACAATTGCTTTGCAAAACATCCATAGTTGCGATATTATATGGTAAATATGATAATGAGACATTGAGCATAAACATCTACTATAATTTTTGTGAAAAGAAACATACATGACATGCCAATCACTATACATGAGCTACATGAACATATGAGCAATATGCCAGAATCACATCTTGCGGATAAACTAATGTGATATGGAACTTCCTTAAGAGGCACAAGATCATATTGGACAAAATGTCATGCAAAATTGATAAACATGCTACATCAAATTGGTACACCTACAATATTCTTTACATTGAGTGCAACTGACTTGTATTGGCTAGACTTACATGCTCTAAGGCCATGAACACCTCCAATAGATCTACGACATGCACAACTTTGACGTAAACAAAATATTATCGACTATCCTCATATTGTAGCATAGTACATGCACTTATGCCACTCTCAATTCATAAAAGAAATCCTTCAAAAAGGAATAAATTTCAAAGATTATTGGTCTAGATACGAGTGGCAACATAGAGGATCAATGCATATACATGGATTTTTTTGGCTATATGAAGCGCCAAACATGGATATTATTGATTGGTCTAACAATAAACAATGAAATGTAGCTGAAAGATACTTTAGCAATATTATTCACACATGGTATTTGAGACATAGTACAGGTAGCCAAAATTCACAGGTATGATATTGATATACACAAAAATTAGACATTCAAATACAGTTCTTATATCCCTCTAATACAATAAATTTAATGATTAAACATCCTATTATAGGCATTCCAAAATATTTCTATATATCCACGTCTCAAAAATACAAGGCAACTTGTAGAAATGAATATAGAAAAGGACTATGAGGAGATAACAAACACTGTACAAAGAAATAAAACTTGTAGAAAAGGTGCATGCCTACGAAAGATAAATGGAAAAATGGTTTGCAGGTAAGCCTTGCAACAAAATTTATATACATTATTCTCAAAAATGTGTTTTTCCAATTCGTTAAATAAATATAATTAAATGCTAATAATATGCCTTACAGGTACAATACTCCATGGCCACTAAATTTACAAGGACCAAAATTATATCAAAATTTACAAACAAGTGAAAAAAATTGAACCTATGAGAAATGATGACAGGCTTCACTCACACAACCGCTACATTTTGCAACTATGGAGAGAAAATATAGATTGGCAACCAGTTCTTTCAAAACTTGTTATGGTTAAATACATTACGAAGTATGCAACAAAAGTAGAGAGAAGCTCATAAATGTACCAAAAAATGTTAGTACATCTTGCAAATGTAGAAAATCCAGATGATCTTGCTGCAAAAGCTTATAAGAAGCTCATAACTGAAACAATAATAGAAAGGGATATTGGAGCACAAGAAACAAGCCATATGTTATTAGAACTCCCATTGGTGGAAAGCAACAAAAGATTTATCAATCTAAATGTATCAACTGAGGTTTTCAAACGCGTGGTATTACATCAAGATATTAATGATGAAGAACAAGTACTATCTTACATTGATGCCTACAAAAATAGACCTCCACACATGGAAGCAGTATCACTAATTAATTCAACAAAATCATGGATATATAATGTTAAGCGTAAAAGTGAAAATAAATGGAAACCAAGAAAAACACCAGCTATTGTACGAGTCTTTCCTAAATTTCTATCTATTCCTCCAAGGGAGTCAAATAAATGGTTTGATTTTTGCTTCTCATAATTGTTGCTAGAACAAACCACTTTGTGACATTAGCAGAGATATTGGTCATAACAATGATTCAATACTATCAAATTGGGAAAACCATGACTATAATCAGAGGCATGTTGAGCGGAGAACAATCACAGAAACTATTGAAATCAATAGCGATTCTCAATCAGAAGATAGTGACACTATCCAAAATACCACTATAGAGCATGAATGGGAAATTATATCAAGACCACAACATGGTCAAACCATGCACATTTCAGAGATAGATATGTTGGGAAGAAGAGATTTAGACAAGCAAACAAATTGTTCTACAGACTTCAAAAGTGAATAGTATACAAATGAAGTTATCAATTTCATTACCACTTTGAAAAGTACTGACTCTCTAATTCATCATATTAACGTGGCACAATCTACCAACTATGAAAATCTCAACAATCAACAACATAAAGTAGTTAATATTATCCTCTCGCACTATAATGTGTTTCGATCAAAAGAAATCTCCACTATTTATGATTATTCAAAGAACAACAGGAATAGGGAAGTCATATATTATAGGTGCAATAAAAGAAACACTTTAGAAAGCTTCAATACCAAATCAATCTCCCCTTCTTCTACTCGCTCCAATTGGAGTAGCAACATTCATTATTAGAGCATCAACTATTCATTTGAAATTGAAAATTGCAATAAGAGACTTCAAAGAACTTGAAGGAACAAGATTAACACATTTTCAACAGGAATTAGCACATATTAAATATATATTGATTGATGAAATGAGCTTTCTAGGTGAAAATTTACTTGAAAACACAGACTGTCAACTCTACCAAGCTTTTCCACAAAATTCAGATCAAAACTTTGCAGGTATGTCTCTCACTCAAAATTTAAATAAAATTGGTTTTATATGTACTGCAATTGAATATTTATCACAAATAATTTCCAACACAATATTTATGAATTACTTTCAGGAATATCACTGATTTTGATTGGAGACCTCAGACAATTACCACCAGTGAATGACAAACCAACATATAGCAGCAAAAGACGAGCTAGAATACTGTGGGAAGAATTTACAAATGTCATTACTTTAGATCACATTTTCAAACAAGATGGATGAAACAATGATCAACAAAGATTTCACCAACTGCTAGAAAATATTAAAGATGCAAACCCTACGATAGATGATTGGAAACTTCTAATGACAAGGTCTAATACAAGACTCAATGCAACAACGAATGAAGATTTTGAAAATAATGTTTATTTGTTTTCAACAAATAAAAAATGTTCACATCCACAACATGAAAAAATTATACTCATTGATGGTGTTCCAATATAGAGACAATAAGTAAAAATCAAACATGAAATTTACTATATAACAAGATTATAGATTTTTTATTTTTTTTTGATACGTAAGGTTTATATATTTTATTAAAATATTAGAAGTAGCCATACAGAACGTCTGCTATGCAGGAAACATCAACCAAACTGCCAGAATATCACCGAAACCCCTACCAACCCAGGAAATGCTCTAAAACTAGAGCAAAATTGGCAGCTACCCTGCCCAATACAAAAAACCAAATCCTGAACAACAGCCAAAAAACAAGTGAAAATTTAGACACAAAAGTTGAACCTCAAAGGAACCCATTTAAATTTGCAAAAGAAGAAAAATATTCTATCCATTCCAAGCCTTCCTCCACCACTAACCCTAGCTTACATTTCAGGTACTCTACTGCCATTGCTGAGATCATCCGGTGTTGCATAAGCTCGACCCCCTTCAAATCTAGGAGAAAGGGGAAGACCTTCACTGCCTCATCCGTCTTCCACAATAGCTCCATATCAGAGGGACGCGAGATCCCTTTGCCCATGAAGGCCGCTTTCAGAGTCTCATCAAGGCCACTTAACAAATCGCCACGAAACAGGTTCACCAACAATTCTCTGGCATCCGACTTCGAGACTTCAATGTCTAAAATAGCAACCAAGAATCGTGAGGAGATGTATGCATTATCCCTTGCATACTCTTTTCTGGCCAAGTGACCACTCCCTAACACCATTTTCACCGCTACCAAGACTAGGGGATAACTGTCAAGCAAAATGCATTTAAGACTTTGATCTGTGATTTCCCTGAAAGCGGCTTGCCTCTCCATCGCCAATAGAGAAATGGGAGTGTCCGCGCCAAAATATTCCAACCCTTCCACAGAGACTGTAATTATGAATTTGGAATGGCTCGACTTATCCATTATCGCCACCCCAACCGTCGAACCACCTGCAAGAAAGCAACCAATAGAAAACAATATTTTGAAAACCACACAAATGATCTGCTAGCACCCACAAACATTAATAAAGCCCGCGACAAGCATGCCAAATCCAAAACACATGAGTGAGGAATAATGGCGATGCAAGACAATCTGTCCTTGCATGAGATTTTCGTCCTCCAAAAATGAGTTTTAACCAAGACACCACCTCGAAATGAAGACCGATTGCCAACAAGCCACTATGCATGATTTCATCGTATACTCCGTACCCTGAGAGCCTCACCACTTGGAAAGGCCAAAGCTTCTCACCAAAACGGTGACCATTCCCATAAATGCTCCCTGCTGGAGCTGACTTAGGCCCCTCTGAAGTCCCTTCGCCGACGTGGAGGGGTGCCCGCCCAACCACCCACACAAGATTATAGAAATTTACTCTAGAATAACTCTTAAATAAATAAAATAAATTTATATAATTAGATAATATTATATTATATCATAATATTACCTATTATAATTGATATAATCAAATGTAGATAATCTACATGAAAAATGGGTGTGAGGTTAATAGCTTCCCAAGATTATTATGCATATGATTTGTAAAAAATCACATTAAAACTAATATATGTATATTCATCATAGACTATGCATTATTTATATATATAATTTCAATATTTAAATTATATGTGTGGTATAACTCTTATATTAAATGTCTTATATCTATATAAGTAAAATACATATTCTATAAATTCATACCTCATATAGTATCAATTGAATTTACTATATATAATTATATATAATATAATATATTTTATAATTTAAAAAAAATGAGTTGTAAAGAAATGTGATTAATATATTAATTTATGAGAATTTTAATAGATATATCTTAATATATATTTATAATAATATATCTATCTTTTAGAAATTCTATATAAAAGACATCAAGAGATATATTTTTCAAGATGATTTGTTTTTTAGAAGTGATGTAAACATAATAAGAGGTGTCAATTTTTTTAAAATATGACATATAAATGAAACAAACGCTTCAAAAAAGAATGTCTCATCATTTACATACATTTTTAAAAAATAAATAAAAAATCGCAATAATAAAAAGACTTTATTTTAAAAAATCTTCATTATAAATACCAAACAATTCAACAATTGAAATAAAAAATTATCAATGAAAATTATAACAATCGATTAAAATTCCATATAGTCAAACATCTCCCTGACAATTACCACATATATATACAGTTTACGTTCAAAATTCACTAAAACTACCTTTCATAATTACATACAATTTTCAACTTTGTTTTTCTATTAGAAGTCATTCTTGAAATCTTATACTTCGGAATAACTTGAATGAGAAGCAACAAAGATGTGAAAGTATCACTCGGAATCATCACTCTCTGATAAAAGATTTCCATGGAACGAAGGGTTCTTGAGATGTGAGGGCATTGTTACATCCATGGACCCTTCTATCATTCTTACCACTTCTTCCATGGAAGGCCTGGAGTAACTTTTACCTTGAATGCAACAAAATGCCACCTTCACGAGCAGTTCCACTTGTTGAAGATCAACCTCACTTCCAAGCCTAGGATCTGGCACACTCACAATATTCCCTTGCAGTATCTCCTTGAAGGACCAGCCAGGATAATATTGTCTAGTGGGGCTGGCAGTGGGAACCAAGTTTTTTCTTCCACTGACGAGCTCCAACAACATTTGGCCATAACTGTACACATCTGCTTTCACAGTGATGGGTACATCACTGATCCACTCCGGTGCCAGATAGCCCCTCGTTCCTCTCATAACTGTGAGAGTGCAGCTCTGTTCCCTTAACATGAGCTTTGCCAGTCCAAAGTCCGATATTTTGGGAACCAAGTGAGCATCCAGGAGGACATTTTGGGGCTTCAAATCACAGTGCACAATACGTGATCGACAATAGTCATGACAGCAATTCATTCCTCTAGCGATGCCAAGAGCAATGCTGAAGCGTGCAGGCCATGGAAGGACAGATGTAGTGCTGAAGAGGTGCTTGTCTAGAGACCCATTCTCCATGTACTCGGACACTAACAGTCTACGATGATCATTTCCCTCGCTGCAGAAGCCAATGAGGCGTACCAGATTTACATGGTGAACAGAGCCAATGGTCATCGCCTCTGCTTCGAACTCTTTTTCGCCCTTCTTTGATCTGTCTAGCATCTTCACAGCCACAAGAGTATTGTTTCTGAGCTTTCCTTTATAAACAGAACCAGACCCTCCTCCACCGAGCTTCTCCGAGAAGTTTCCATTTGCTCTTTTCAGAGTCCTGTAGCTGAATCTTCTGGGACCACTACATTCAGAGAAGGGCGACCACATCACCTTTCGTCGCTTCTTAAATATCTTCCACAACCCAACACCCAAAATAAAAATTCCTACAGGTAACAGGATTGATAAAAGATCAACCCATTTGGGTTTTCTTCTGTGCTTGAGAGGATCTGGCAAGGGTGGACTCACAGAGTCTTGGAGACAGAGAGTCAAGGTGGAATCCCAAGAAGGGAGCCATGTGTTCCCATCCCAGCTGTACATAGCAGGAACTCCCCAACCGTTTGTATACACCTTATTGATAACAGATGTATTCCCATAATAAAGGGAGTTCCAGTATGCAAGGATCCGAGGCTCAGGGCCATCAAGAACAAGATTGAACCTTCCGCTCTGATCAAGTTGAGCGTACAAACATCCTTCACACACAGATGTTTTCATTGCATAGTATAGATCTTTTATACTTATTCCATTCAGAGTAAAGTTGAGATCTATACTCAGAAGATTGTATGGAAAAGGCCATCCAATGAGGCTTTGGTTTAGTTTCATCTTTTATCCTGGAAGAAGAGTTGTTGTAGGATAATTAAACGACTCCCAAAGGCGATCGCCATTCCTGCCAACCACAATTAAGTTGCCTTCGTTTGTGAGGTGAGCCATATCTGCATATTTTCCATTGGCACCACTGCTCCAGTTCGTTCCATGAATAACCAACCTCTTTGACGACGGAGCATCAGCTTACAAGATCGCTTACGGCATGGAGTGAGCACAGCCCACGTTATGGTGCTGGGGTCCTTAGTAATGAAGTTAAACGATATGGTTAAATAATAATCCTCCGTTTCTTCAAGATTCCAAAACGCCATTACATACTTCCCATCAGCAGATACCAGAGTTCCATTGACGTCCAGTTCATTGTCAGGATTTAACGAGTCACTCGCCTCTGCTAGTGCAAGTAAATATAGAAGTAGATGGATAAGAATGCAAACAATTCTCATCATTCATTCACTAATTCACGCTTGCATGCTCCTCTAATTAAGTCTGTTAATTATGAACTTGGTATATGATGAATAATTCACCGCACTGATTACATTGAACAACACGGCAGAAACAAGTTGGTTTATCTTGCTTCTATCGGAGAAACAAGGTTTTGCAGTGGATATAATCAATGATCGACCAGCTGCGACATCTCCACGTTCCCATCATTACTCGATACAGTCGACGGGCTTTTTTTACGATGCGGAGCTCCAATTATCCTCAGGAATTATCATGTTTGACTGTTATGATATACATAGGAAATTTCCATTAGTAAACTTCATAATTGGTGTATGATTAATTACCTCTCTTCTAATTCATTTTTAATGGAGAATGTTATATTATTTTATAGATATTAAATTATTTTAGACATTTTTTGATATGGATGAGGTGTAAAATTATAATTGAGTGTTTCATCATTGAATTGAATGATGTTCATATAGTATAAATAATAATAATAATTTTTTTTAATGAAACAATTAGATTATGTTTAGATATAAATATTTTTATTTTAAAAATGACTTATAACAAGATAAGTAAGTAAATTATTTCATACATAAAATGTCATATTTAATAATATTTTTTCAAATTGACTCAAATATATTAAATTTTGATGTTTACAATGTTATACTATATTATACTATATATATAATCTTATTAAATACTTCTATAAGCTTTTCATTGAGACATTTTGTCAAAATGTAACAAGTAATAGTTAATTTTACACAATTTTAATTTTTGTTTTGTTTTTATATCTCACTGAAGGGTATTTAGAAAGTCAAGGTACTCTACTGACAAGAGCTTGGTGACCATCTCCAAGAAAGTAAAATCAAGTGTGGAGGTAATTTTTAAACCCAAAAATAAATCTACTCTTAAGTGAGGATACTTTGCTTCATACTTTAATATAGAATGAATTTTAGATTCAATATCATCTTTCACACGACTAAGGATAAGTCTTTGTTTATTGATTTTTACAAAGAGAAGAGTTATGTTAACAACAAACTTGTGCATACAGGCAGGGCTAGTAAATGGAGCTCTTGGATTCATTCAACAGATTGTATATAAACCAGGAACATGACCACCACAACCACCAACATATGTATTGGTCAAATTTGACAATTACATTGGAATAGCTTTCAACAATCAACACCCATTTATTGTTCCATTCACACCAATCCAACAGGGAAGCTTGTTGGCGTAAGAACTAGCACCTCTAGAGTAAGAGTTGATACGCACAGCCTATGCACACTACGCAATGAGTGCTCTTCAAATTAGGAGGGGAAGCTCCCTCGTTGTGCTTGACAAAGTATTTGCAAGGAAATAAACTAAACTAAATCCTGTCTTTTTGTTTCAGCTGTAGAGGCACAAGACTTTCTTGAAAGAACTTATACGTTGCAGCTGAGTTTTCTCTGGTTTTGCAGATCTATCAACTACAACTAAACTAATCTATCCAATCTCCTCAAGAAAATCAGAGCATGAGGAAACGGAGCAAGGTTATGACTAACTGACGATAAACGTATTCAGATTCTCTACTTGAAGGCAAGGTGGCGCAACTATCATCTCAATCTGAACAAGTTTATTAAGCACAAAACAGATTTGAGAATTTGCTATGATAATCTTATGAAACCCTATGTGGCATAACACTTAATCAGCATAGTAAAGACTCACAAACAACTTTATCATCAAAATCTTTATGAAACCCTATGTGGCATAACACTCGATTGTAATGATAAAAGATTCACAAAACAGATTTATCTAAGCTAAGAGAAGATTCACCATGAAAACTTTATGAAACCCTGTGTGGCATAACACTCGATCAGCATAGTAAATACTTCACAAAACGGTTTTATCATGACAATCTTACGAAACCCTGTGTGGCATAACGTTTGATCATAACAATAAAAGATTCACAAGACAGATTTATCTAAACTATGGAAAGAATTCACCATTACAATCTCTTGAAACCCTATGTGGCATAACAATTAACTGTAATAGCAAAGACACATGAACAGATACCAAAAGAGCAATATTGAGGGCAAGGTAGGCGCAGCATATATTTCTCTCTCAAGCAAAAGTTAATTACAAATGAGCAAAAGCTCTTATTTATATACATCAAGGTGTAGGTAACCCTAAAATCACCTTGTGTCATCTACATTTTTTACGCATGCAAGTGTCGCTCTAACCCTAATGAAGTAAACTATCTATTAAGGGCAAGTTACCAGCGTTTTGGCGGGTACAAATAACCCTAATTGGACAATGTGCAAGCATGCACGTCCTTATTTAAAGCAAAGTTAACTGGCCACTACCTTCAGTTAACTGGAAACCCTAACCCTAACTCCTGTGTTGATAATTCCAAGAATGAGATAAGCATGTGTTAAGTCAGCAAGTGAACTGAAGACTGGAAGTCAAGTTAACTGCTGCTCATGACTCAACCCTAGAAATCAACTGGAGGTTCCAACTGGCAGATCACTCCATGTCAACTCGGTCTAACACTTTGACCAAGAACTCATCGATCTCTCTGTCATCTGGCATTTTGATGCTGCTAAAAATAACAGTCTGTTTCTTTAGTTCTCTGTCACTTTCCTTGACTGTATGCATACATTCTTTAACATTTTCAGTCGCCTTCTTGAAACTGGCATTTTCACGAAAATAATGGCACAGGATCTGAGTAACTTTGGTGGCTTCGTAAATGAAGTGATCTATGTCCCTTTTGCAACTTAACGCTTCTTTGTCAACTGCTCTGATGAAAACCTAAATTAAGACCGATTTGGTCTCGAATTCAGTCTAGTTGAATCACCTTCTAAAAAACTTGCCCATTGACTGTGAACACGGCTATATTCTGACAACTTTCTCTGAAAAGTTAAAAATGGCTCCTGGTGAGGCTAAAAATAACCTGTCGGAGGATAATTTTCACCAAAAATTCTGAGACATGGGTTTTGTCGGAAAATGATTCTAAAACAACCCACAACGTCAAAATTGTGAAAAAAATGCGTTTAGCCTAACATGCAAAGACTTTAGTCGAGAACTGGGGTTTTAGAGCTTCCAGGGGCAATTTTTCTTGAGAAAATCTGGAACATGGGTTTTATGCAATGGAATTCGAACAAACCCGGATGATGCGATTTTCAAAAGATGTGTTTAACCCACATGTAAAGAGATTCTGAGAAAAGGAGCCTGAGCTTGAGGAATGAAGGCTGCGAGGGTGATTTTTCACCGAGAAAAAATCTAAGGCGATGGGTTTCGCGTATATACTGAAATATCACAGGAGCTTGGTCATTGATTGAATATGTGTTGAATTTCTTTGACATGCGAAAGAGAAATTACCACCTAAAGATTGAGAAGCCAGAAACCGAGCCGAGGAAGATAGAAAGTTTTATTTGCTTTTCTTCTGAAAAATTCGCCAATCTTCTTTAGGAACTTGATGAAACCTGCATGCAAAGTGAAAATAAAGTCTGGAATCTTCTTCCTCTGCACAATCTGAATTCGTTGCTACGAAGAACGCTGAATTTTGACACCTGTAGCACCTTTAGCTTGCTGGTCGCTCAAGAAGAACGAATATTTCGAAGCTTGAGATGAAATAATGGACGCCAAGGCTGAAATAAACAGGCTTTCATCATTGAAATTCGCATAAAGCACTAAAGCTTGAAAAATGGCGCTTGGCTTCTAACTGGACCTCATCACAGTTAACTGAAACTCAGATATGCTAATTAAAGCGCCATGCATTAGGGTTTCCCTTTCAAGTCTTCAGTTTAACTCATCCATGCGATTTTAGCTTCAGTTAGCCATCTTTATCAAGTTCGCCATCTTCAACCTTGCCTTGGATTCATCAAATTGACGTAAGGCGTGCCCTTTTGATAACTTTAGTTAACAATAAGAATGAGATAAGGAATTCGCCATATTCATGCAATAATTATGCTAAAAATAGCGACCCTTTTGGAAGTTCAGTTTGGCCTTCAAGAATGAGCCAACTTCATGCTTTAATCAAAAATAATCTAAATATAGCAACCCTTTTAGAACTAAAGTTGCCATTCCCTTGAAAAGTGCATAGCTTCATCAATTCATGCTTCACTTTTCAAACACTAAATATAGCGACCCTTTTCATGAGTGAAGTTAACAACTTCAAATTCGCCATACTTCACTAAAAATGCTTCATGCTTCACAAAATAATGCTTCATGCTTCAATTCGTCCCTTTTGAACTTCAGTTGACATTTGATGAAGCGCATCTTCACTAAAACCTTCACAATTTTGACCAAATTCGCCATGCATGCAAACTTCAGTTGACATTCAGTAATAATCTTCAGTTAAACTTAACATGCAATCAAGTTAACTCAACATGCAAGGTAATTAACTGAACATGCAAACTAGTTAACTCGACATGCAAACTGAAAGATCACTTCACATGCAAATAAACG